>RCUC01156426.1:0-43305 GCA_003697995.1 Taxidea taxus jeffersonii
TGAATGTTCTAATTATTTTTCCTTTTGTTGGTTTCTACTTTCATACTGTTGTGTTCAGAAAAGACACTTCATATGATTTTACTCCTCAGTTTGTTAAGACATGTTTGTATCCTGACTATGATCTATCTCCTGGGAAATGTTTTATGTGTAATTGAGAAGAAGATGTATTCTCCTGGTGTGGGTTGAAATGTTCTATATTTGTCTGTGAAGTCTATCTGGTCTAAAGTGTAGTGAAGTCCAATGTTGCATTACTGGTTTTCTGTCTGGATGATATTCCATAGCTGAATAAAAATATATCTACTCTTGCTCTTTCTAGGTACCTGTTTACATTGAATACCTTTCTAAATCCTTCACGTTCATCTATGTATGTCTTGAAAACTAAAGTGAGTGTCTTGCAGGCAACTTGTAATTAGATCTTGTTTTCATCCATTTATCTATTCTATGTCTAGCAATTATAAAATTTAATCCATTTATATTTGAACTATTTATATATAAGGATTAACTGCTGCCATTTTCTTCACTGTTTTGTATTTTGTATTTCCTTTTTGTATTTCCTTCATTTGTCTCTTCCTCTTGCTGTTTTCCTTTGTGATTTTATGATTTTCTATAGTGAGTGCTTTGATTTTTTTTTCCTCTTTATCTTTTGAGCATTTGTTGTAGGTTTTTCTTTTTGGTTACCACAATACATAAAATATAGCAGTCTATTTGTAGTCGATAACAACTTGCTTACAAAAACCCTATAATTCACTACATTTTGTTTTTGATGTCCACTTTACATCTTTACATCTTTTTATATTGTGGATCCATTAACACAATATCATAACTATAGTTACTTTTAATTCTTTTGTCTTTAAACCTTTATATTAGAATTAAATGTCGTTTATAACCAACCGTACAGTATTAGAGTACTCTGAATTTGACTACCTGCTTGCCTTTATTTATGAGTTTTATAGTTCTATTTTTATGTTGCTACTTAGCATTCTTTCATTTTAGTTTGAAGAGCTCTTTTTAACCTTTATTTTTCCCTAAGGCAGTTATAGTGGTAGTGAAATCCTTTAGCTTTTGTTTCTGGGAAAGTGTGTATCTTTCATTTCTGAAGGATGCTTTGGGAGGTAAAACATTCTTGGTTGTCCACTTCTCATGGCTTGTAAAATTTCTGCTTAGAAATCTGCCGATAGATTCATAGGGACTCCCTTGTATATAATGAGTGTTTTTTCTCTTTCTGCTTTCACAATTCTCTCTTTGTCCTAAATTTATTGACAGTTTGCTTATAGTGTATCCTGTTGAAGTTCTCTTTGGGTTGTACCCCTTTGGGAACTTTCAAGCTTCATATGAATGGATACCCATATCTCTCCCAAGATTTGGGAGTTTTTAGCTATAATTTCTTTAAGTAACCTGCTCCTCTTTCTTTATCCTTCTTCTGGGACTTCTACAATATGTATATTAATTCTCTTGGTGATATTCCTGCAGACTTTTTTCAGTCTTTTTAATTCCTTTTTTTTCTTTTTTTCTCATCTGACCAGATAATTTCAAATCACCTATCTTCAATTTACATATTTTTTCTTCACTTGATTGAATCTGCTCTCAATGTGCTATATTGTATTTTCATTCATTCATTATATACTTCAGCTCCAGATTTTTTTTAAATTTCTATATCTGTTGGATTTTCTATTTTTTACATACCCTTTTCCTGATTTTGTTGAGTTCTTTTGTATCTCACTGTTGAGTCCCTAATTTTGCCTATGTTCTCTTGAATTTCACTGAACTTTCTTTTTTTAAAGATTTTATTTATTTATTTATTTGTCAGAGAAATAGAGAGAGTACAGGTAGGCAGAGTGACAGGTAGAGGCAGAGGGAGAAGCAGGCTCCCTGCAGAGCAAGGAGCTCGATGTGGGACTCAATCCCAGAATGCTAGGATCATGACCTGAGCTGAAGGCAGCCACTTAACTGACTGAGCCACCCAGGCATCCCTCTTTTTTTTTTTTTTTTTTAAGATTTATTTATTTATTTGAGGGAGAGGTGGAGAGAGAGAGGGAGAGAGAAAGCTATGAGGGGCAGAGAGAGAAGAGAGAATTTCAAGCAGACTCTCTGCTGAGCATGGAGCCTGATGTGTCTTGATCTCATGACCATGAGATCATGAACTGAGCCAGAATCAAGAGTTGGTTGCTTACCCAACTTATCCACCCAGGTACCCTCACTAAACTTTCTTAAAATAATTATTTTAAATCTTTTATCAGGTCAAGTCATAGGTGCATGTGTTTTGGGGGGTCAGTTATGAGAAAATTATTGTATTCTTTTGGTGGTGTCAAGGGTCTTTGATTTTTATTTTCCTTGAAGTCTTGCCTTCAAGATAGAAATCTTTGCCTTTTGAGAAAGAAAACCCCTCCTCTACCCTTTACTGACTGGCTTCAGGAGAGAAACATTTTCACTATTCAGAATCCTGGCAAGAGATTAGAGGCTCTCCCAGGTCATATCCAGGGATAAACTGACTCCACACTTCTTGTTGCCTTAAGGGAGGGATTCTTTTTTTTTTTTTTTTTAAGATTTTATTTATTTATTTGATAGAGAAAGAGAGGGAGAAAGACAATCAGACTCCTCCCCCTTCGTGTGGAACCCAGTGCAGGGCTCAGTCCCAGGACCCTGAGATCATGACCTGAACCAAAGGCAAACACTTAATTGACTGAGCCACCCAGGAGCCCAAGCGGGGATTTCATAAGATCATATGCCTTCTTTCAATTTTCAATTTTCAATTTCAATTTTCAATGTCTAGCCGGATGCTGAGAACCTCATTTATTTTCCCTAGGGTATTACCCTTAAATGCTCTAGTTTCTGTGATTTCTCTCAATCCTGCCAAGTCAAACTGGCTGTCTACATGTGCTTACAAGTCATATGCAAATACTCACACTTGACATCCCTGAGGATATATGGGGGAAGCTGGTCAAATGGGGGTGAGATATTCAAAGCGTTGAGGGTGCTCATCAGCCAGTTGGAATAGTCTGTAGACAAGGTTTTCCAGGTGTTACCCTGACAGAGTCCATAAAACAAGTATTAGAATTAATGGTCTGTTATTGAGTTCCAAACCCTGTTATCTAAGTCTCCACATCTCCACCTTGCTCTTAGCCTCTTCCAAACACTTAGCGCTGCTAATCATTAGTAGTCTGGGTACCAAATCCCTGGGTATTCTGGATGAGGTGAGAAAAAAAAAAAAAAGTGAGCTGACTGGGCTGTGTACCAGATAGCTGGGAAAATTGGGCACTCACTCACTACATTCTTTTCCCAGTGGGAGAAATCTATGGGCTGAGAGGTTTCCATTTTGACAATGAACTGTGCTGCTTTAGGGGAGGATGACAGAGGTAGAGTGATACTGTCTTTTTTTACAAGTGATTCTTGTCTTTTTTGACACATATGTTATTAAAATTTTTATTCAAGTGATGTGCTGGAATTTCTCTGCTGTACTCCTGGACTCCCACAGTGCTGCTTTCGTCGTTGGGTGGTTGTCAAAATCAGTGTTCCTGTGGGATAATAATGGCTGAAAACTTTTATTCTACCATCTTGCTGATGTCACTCCAATAATATTTTAAAATCAGTGTTATATTAAAGAACAAAGCTTAGAAATCTTGTAGATTGGTAGACTTAGATTTCTTTACATCTTAGGAAATATCTTACTAAGATATTGTATTAAGATACTGTATTAAGCTTAGCCTGGTTTAAGTTCTTTCTTTCTATGTAAATCATGTGTTTTCCCTTAAGTGTTTCTAGGAGTATGAGAGAGAATCTCCTATATGCTCAGATATAGATCTACTTCTATGGTATTCATACTGTGGAGCCTGACGATGGCCACCAGGTACAACAATTTGCTATTGAAAGCAGATCTAACCCTTCAGGATACCAAAATCATGTTTGAACTATGCTGTACTTCAACCTAGAACTAAGGCATGATCTAGGAACTGAGATTCTAGTAGTAATAACTCCATTTTTTAAAAGAGTTCCAATTCTTTGTAGCAGCTAAAGCTTTCTTATCTACCTGTTCAAATTCAGCAGGACAGTTAGTTCTTTCTTTTTAAGGAAATATTCTTTCCTGAGAGACTAGACTGCTATTCAGCTTCCTCTGCAAATAATCTTTTGCCAGACTACCCCAGCGTTTGCAAATCATGCTCGCATATGTCTGAACCCCAATAAAAGTCATACTTAAATGTATTTCCAGAAGCCTTCTTAATCCCTATAAATTACTTTCCCTTAGATCAAATACACTAGTACATGTAAGATGTCCAGTTATGCTACTTAAATATATTACCAGTCAAAAGAAATTTTTAAACATATTTTGGTCACAGATCACTCTGTCTTTAATATTTTTATAATAATCCAGATTTGAGCAACTTCACAAAAATGATTCTATTTTAATTAAATTTAGGTTATCCTTGATATTCTTTTTTTTTGTCTTTTTCTGAACACTTCTTTTTCCTCTCTTTTCCTTATCTCCATTCAATATTGATTTTTGCTTTCAAGCATGGAAAATATGTTAGAATATGTTAGAATACTAGTCCAGAATGTTTTTCTTCAGAATTATGTAAGTCAGAATAACACTTGAAGCTTCATTTTTAACAAACTGTAGTGTCTAATTAAAAAAACAAAAAAATTGGATGCACAAATCATATGTGTGTGTGTGTCTGTGTGTTTCTGTATTATATATATATATATCTCCCCAAATTATATAGTAAATATATTACATGAATTTTTGTCAGATGACAGTGACTTTCATATGCTTGTGTATAACATCCTCCTAATTCTCTTGGGTTTAACATGAACTCAGATGCTTTCCTATTTGATACCGCTGGAGAAATAATGGAATAGAGCAAAGACAAATTAAAATAGTGGAATTAATATTTATCAGTGTATAATGCTATGATCTAAGTGAAAAACATTTAGGATTCTTTTCATACTTTCTCCAAGGGACTAAGTTGGGAAAGAATGGTGGGAGGAGCCTACTGTGACTCATTCAGTTATCTTATTGTTATCACTTTCATTTTAATGGTAAATATGGGGAGTCAAAGACATGGTTTACTGCAAGAATATAGGAAATTTGTAGATGACATTTATTTCATAAGAAAATAAAAACAATTAAGCAATTATACATCTTATATGTTTACAACACCTACCCAAGATAATAAAATGTTACTTGTTAAAACAATAATTTGACAAGATTAAAATATTTAGCTTCAACATATTATTTAATCTTTATGTTATTAGGGAGGTATTATGATAGGAAAAAAGTTTAGTGTTTTGTAGAAATAGAAAATAAACAAAATTAGAAGAGCACTGCTGTCATGTCATGTCGCAAACACAAAACCTTATCAAATGTTTATGTCTATATAAGGTTTATCAATTTGATAATATATATTATATATCAATATTAATTTTATATTATTAATTATACATTAATACATTATATA
The DNA here is from genome assembly GCA_003697995.1 of Taxidea taxus jeffersonii. Lineage (NCBI taxonomy): Eukaryota > Metazoa > Chordata > Mammalia > Carnivora > Mustelidae > Taxidea > Taxidea taxus. The sequence continues at coordinate 5,451 of RCUC01156426.1, forward strand.
TTTATATCATTACATTATATTTATATAATTCATACATATAATAATTATATATTAACATGTGTTTTATATATTAATATATTAACATATGTTTTATATTACTATATTATATTATGCATTATATATATTTTAATATTTATATAATTCATACATATTTATATATGTATATATTCATACATGTATATATAATATATGACATTATATATATCTATATTATATTATATCATATTTGTATTTATAATATATATTATAATAATATAAATTATATATAATTGTATATTTTACATATTTATTATTTATTATACATTATACATTATATATTATTAATATTTATTATAATATATTATAATAATTATATATTATAATAATATAATGTATATAATAATTATAATATATATTACTGATAATATATGATATATATAAGGTTTATCAAATTGATAAACCTTATCAAATGTTTATATTCCTGTCCAGAAAGGCTAAGATAAACTCAGTTAAAGCCATGTTTTGAACGAAAACCAGTCATATATGGTATATTGTTTCTGAGGATACTTCAAAGTGAAGGAGTCTAAATGGCAGTTGGCAAATCCAAGCTGAGGAAAGCCAAGGTCAGTACCCAAGAACAAGAGTCCCATATCAAAGCCAAGAAGCTTGTATTTTGGTGTAACATGAGTTGAGTGAACATGAAGGAGCAGTCATCAAAGAGTATAGGTCATGAATAAGTTTGAGATTCCAAGAATTAGCTTTCAGTGTTATCAATTCCTGATGTGTTGGCAGAGAATCTGGCTTCAAAGATAAACATTAATCAATTGGAAAGCTGTGGACAATTACATACCATTTTAAGGGTAAAATGGGTTGGCAAACACGTTTTAGTGAGAATTGATTCAATGGAGTATTTATTTCAATTAGAGTATTATCAAGTGTGTACCAAGAACTGTAGAATGAATTGGAAATACAACGGTGACTAAAACATGGTTCTTGCTCACACCTGGAGATGAGAAATTGTTATGGACTTGTTGAATGCTATAGTGAGTGTTAGTAGAGGGTACCTTGGGGAGCATAAATGGTATCACTGCACTTGGTCTGAGATGACCAGGGAAGACTTTCAAGATGAATAATGTCAAGACAGATTTAATATTGAGTGAAAATTAGCTAGATAATGGGAAAGGCTCTCACTTTAGCATGCCTGTGGGATGAATAATATGGAGCTGAAACAAGTGTAGAAGGATAGATTCTGGAATCTCAAGTCTATTTTTCATATATTGGGGTGGGAGTTCATGTAATGCTGCTGAGTTTATGAGACACAGGAAGTTCCTTCTATTAACTTATTCTTTCATGGATAAAGACCAACATTATTCATTGGCTGCTAGTATACTACATAATTAGAATAAAAAGACACATGCATAACCTTAGAAACCTGTGTTAAGTACACATGGGAAAAGCTCTTTCTATTCTGGTAAAGGATGGAGCTCACCTTGGGGAATCACTAATCATTGGTTCTGTTGACCTCCATTTTACATTGCTCAGCCAGATCCTTTAGCCTGATGGATATCATAAACTTTTAGGAAATTTGTTATAGACTTTGCTACCTTTAGTATAAAGTGAAGATTTAAATTAAGTAAAATTATGATACATAGTAGTATACAACTTATCCACAGCTATTTTAAAATTTTCCTCCAGAAAGTGATCACAGATCTTTGGTTGATTATAACAGGATGTTGACTCAGGATTGACAATAGTATAAAAGCAAAGCCCAAATTAAAAAAAAAAATCTGCCAAATTTTTCCCCCTGACTAGATTTGAAGTCAAATGTGCTAACAAATCATGTTGAACAATAACAAATAAACAAACAAAAATCCTATTTAAAAGGATTTGTGTTGAGTGTGGAAAAATAATAATATGGTAGAATGTAGAGCATAAAGTATATCTAGATTAATAAAGGGTGAAAGAATTTATAGAATCATATGAAGGTGAAGGGACTAAAATTTGAGAATGGAAGGGAGTAACTCTGCTGTATTTTTTATTTTCTAAATATTTTTCTCTTGCATTTCTCAGAAATTAAGAGCTTTTTCACATGGAAAATCTGTAGACTCTAACAGTAGTAATGTGTCGTCTTTGTTCCAACAAGAAAAATGTGAATGAGTTTTAGAAGTTGTAGGATTTGAAGTCATTTATGATCCATAAGGAAAAAAGGTAGTTGTCTCTAAGAAACACAAATTATGATTTAATAAAATATTTTCTCAATTAATGTCCTATACTAAAAAATTTATGAAGTAAAAAGCATACATCTGAATAAATAATAATATTTGCCTGTCTTTTCAAATGTGACTTTGCTTTCAAAAAAAGTGTAATTTAGGGGCACCTGGGTGGCTCAGTCATTAAGTATCTGCCTTTGGCTCAGATCATAATCCTGGGGTCCTGGGATTGAGCCCCGCATTGGGCTTCCTGCTCGGCGGGAAGCCTGTTTCTCCCTCTCCCACTCCCCCTGCTTGTGTTCTCTCTCGCGCTATGTCTCTCTCTGTCAAATAAATAAATAAAATCTTACCAAAAAAAAGAAAAGAAAAGTGTAATTTAGTGTGGTGAAGAGTTTGTCATGGTATTGACAAGAAGGTCAAGGCCTGGTATTCAGGCCATAGGAGTAAGTATCCATTAAGTATCTACTCTTACACAATGCTTAAAGATAGCTTTACTAAGGAAACTTCCAAATTTGCCTTTAATCATTTATTTTTTTCTGGAAATTGGAGATGAAGCTGTTTTAAGACAAAAAGTAATGGGAGAAACTAGAATTCCAAAGTTATCAAATTATATATATATGTATATTTGTATATATAGACTCTTTGGAGCACAAGTTTTATTTTTATGTTTATTATAAATATGTCTGTTTATAGAGTAAGGCAACATTTTTTAAAACAAACTCTAGTAGAATTTACCTAATCAGTGAAATGTTAAACTTCAAAGTATTCTCCCTGGGAATTCATACATTTATTCTAAAGATGCCACTGTTTTTCAAACCACATTTAGAATAACCCCTCTGAGACTTTTTAAAAATTTACTATTTTACTAGCCACATAAGAAAATTCATCCTTGTATGTTATACTTAAATCACACATTTTAAGAACTAAGTGCTATGTTATCCAACTTTATCACTCTATCTTCATGTCCAATCCTGGCTATGAAATATTTCTCATTGTTACTGGAAAAGAAAAAATAAAAAACACAGTCAAAAGGTTAAGATTTACCTGTAGAGAGGATATCTTCAGTAAGCAAATAAGTGCATGAAATATTAAGTGAATTCAAACTTAAGTATTTTGAGTTTGGTAGATGATTTTAAGAGTTCCAAGCCGATAAATCTCAGCATCAGTAGAAGTCTGTAACTCTAGACTTAGCACCTAAGATGGGACTACACTCATTTAGAAGAGTAAGTGCTTTTATGCTTATTCAAAAAATATCACATGGTTTTATAGGCACACTGTGTAAATAGAAAACAGTGCTATGCACATAAAAATGAGTATAATGAACATGTCCTTTTACCAAAAGGAAGCAATTATACTCAGTAGCAAGTAATTATTTTAGTGAAAAGTACATTTGCTTTTCAATTTTATTCCATGCTAGAATTTGAGCTGAAAGTGATCTTGGAGACCAGTTAGTCCCAACCACTCATTACTTCATAGGAGAGGAAAATATGACTCAAAGAAACCGAAGGTTAGATGTTTTGTTCACGATTATATAGTTGGCATAAGTGTTAGGCTAGAATTTGGGTCTTTGTACATTGATATAAGATTCTTTCCACCATATCTTGGTGGATCCATATTAGAATTCATTTTATATGAGACTTACACAGTATAAGGACATTTTAAAATGTTATAGAATATGTTAATGTGTCTTCTGTGGACTTTAAAAAGATAAAGCTGCAATGTTCAGTTTGTTTCAATACTGAAAACGCTGTACTTTTTAAAAGTCACATGTGGGTGATTCGGAAATGTGGATCACTTATGGGAAAGTCTAGTTTCTTTTTTATCAGTCACGCTGCTTGTTTTATTATTTCACTTGGACCAAACAGTGAAATCAAAGCATTCATTTCTGATTCTAGTCACTGCTTTTTACCCTGACACTAATACTTGTTGTGGGCTTTTGATTTATTTTTTCAGGCCAGTACTTTGTTTCCTTTGGGGATTTTTCCAAAATCTTCAGAAAAACTTTTGTTTCTTTTGCATTTTCTAGTTGATTACCTTTTACAAACCCATATTTAAAACACTCAGAATCATAAGTGGAAAAAAGTTTGTATTATCTTTCTACAAATCATGTAAAGAGACTTTTCATAATGAGGTATATTTACTATTTGTATTCAATTGCTATTTTTTTTGAATTTTGATTAGTTAATAGATTGAATAGTCTATTAAACTAGTTATTAGACTGTTCCCTGATTTTCCCTTCTTACCATAATCCTCAAATTTAAATTTCCAAAATTCAAACTTCTGCAAGGGTACCTTGATATACCTTTTCATGTTGGGTGTATTGTCTTTCTACATAAACTGACATTGAGGTATGAAGAGGTAGAAGGTTAATGGGAGTACAGGAAAATTGCTTTATTGAGACCTAGTCACTATCTTTTTTTTTTTTTTTTTTGGTAGGAGGATGTCCTTTTTTTTTTTTTTTTAAGATTTTATTTATTTCTTTGACAGAGAGAGAAATCACAAGTAGGCAGAAAGGCAGGCAGAGAGAGAGGAGGAGGCAGGCTCCCCGCTGAGCAGAAAGCCAGATGTGGGGCTCCAACCCAGCACCTTGGGATCATGACCTGAGCTGAAGGCAGAGGCTTTAACCCACTGAGCCACCCAGGTGCCCCCCCCCAGTCACAATCTTTAAAGATATACCTCCCTACCCATAAAACAGAAGACTGAAAGTAGTACATAATCTGAAAAATGTTTTCATTCACAAATAATGGAAGTTTTAGAAAACCATGCTTTATTATTGTCAAAAAAGAAGCAAAGAGAAATTAGGGAATCAGGAGGCTAAGACAAAAGTCGAACTGGTAACACAGTACACCAGTCATTCAGATTGTAGGGCAACCAAAACAGCATCAGAATAAAATCTCTATTGAAGGCAAAAAGGAAAGGCTTGACCTTTTAGAGATGACTAAGAATTGATAAGATTAAAGTGGTGGGTTATTTGTGTGAGGAGAGTGTTCTAGAGAAAGCAGCTTGTTCAAAGGCCTTTAAATAAAGGGGGATGTGGCCCTGACCAAGAACTAAAATTAATCTGTTACGCGTGGGATGTAGAATGCTGGGAAAGGTGGCCAGAGAGAAGTAAGCAGAGTCAATATTAAAGAATCTATGCATTTTTAAAGGAATTTATACTTTATCCTGAGGGCAATGTAAAGCATTTGAAGAGATTTCTTTATTATAGTTTGACAACAAAACTTGTTTTAGAAAGATTACTCTAGATGTGATGTGGAAAACAGATTGTGCCTGGAGGCTTGGGCATCAGCTGAAAAGGCACTCATTTCAATCCACAAGACCCAAGATGGTGGCTCAATCCTTGAATCCTTAAATCAATCCTTGGTTCACAGCTCAAAATAGCACTTTCCCCCCCTGGTTCACCAAAGGATGCTCTGGCATTATAGTGAGCTACATCTTGTGAGTAAAAGTAACCAAATGTAATATATAATGTAATACATTTACTGACAATTGCACAGGGACTTTTTTAAAGGTACTCTTTAAGGTTCAAAGACCACCTACTTGTTAAGATATACACATCCTGGCCTCATACTGGATTTGCTAAGTCAGAATCTCTAGAGTTGTATCACTGAAATCTGCAAACTTAACAAGATCCTTGGGTGATTTTTTTTTCTCTTGGGTGATTTTTAAAAATGTTAAGTGTTATATCCATTTTTTAAAAAGTACATATTTCATAATAGTACAGTGTGCTGAGTTTTGACAATCTGAACACACTCATGTACCCGGCACCTTGATCAAGAAACAGTATGACCCTTTGGTTAGGTTTATTCCTAGGTATCTTATGGTTTGGGGTGTAATTGTAAATGGGATTGACTCCTTAATTTCTCTTTCTTCTGTCTTGTTGTTGGTGTAAAGATATGCAACTGATTTCTGTGCATTGATTTTATATCCTGACACTTTACTGAATTCCTGTACAAGCTCTAGCAGTTTTGGAGTGGAGCCTTTTGGGTTTTCCACATATAGTATCATATCATCTGCAAAGAGCGATAGTTTGACTTCCTTATGACCCAGCAATTGTACTACTGGGTATTTACCCTAAAGATACAAACGTAGTGATCCAAAGGGGCACGTGTACCCGAATGTTTATAGCAGCAATGTCCACAATAGCCAAGTTATGGAAAGAACTTAGATGTCCATCAACAGATGAATGGATAAAGAAGATGTGGTATATATATATACAATGGAATACTATGCAGCCATCAAAAGAAATGAAATCTTACCATTTGCGACGACATGGATGGAACTAGAGCGTATTATGCTTAGCGAAATAAGTCAACTGGAGAAAGACAACTATCACATGATCTCTCTGATATGAGGAAGTGGAGATGCAATGGGGGTGGGAGTTAAGGTGGTAGGAAAAGTAAAAATGAAACAAGATGGGATCGGGAGGGAGACAAACCAAAAGAGACTCTTAATGTCATAAAACAAACTGAGGGGGGTGGGGGGAAGAGGGGTTGGGAGAGGGTGGTGGGGTTACATTATATGTTTAAATAAAGCTTAAATAAATAAATAAAAGGAAACAGTATGACCAACGCTTCTTGATATTGACTGGAATACTTCTTGATTATAGTCAGAAAACTCTTGAATAACTATGTCACTGTCCCCAGCAAGGACAATCAATGTCCTATTTCTAAAAGCATAGATAAAGTTTACCTCTTTTTGTAATTTATATGAACTGAATCAAACAGTATGTACTTTTTTCTAACTAGCTTCTTTTACTTAGCATTATGTTTTTAAAAACTGATCCAAGGGTGCCTGGGTGGCTCAGTGGGTTAAGCCTCTGCCTTCAGCTCAGGTCATGATCTCAGGGTCCTGGGATCGAACCCCACATTGGGCGCTCTGCTCAGCAAGAAGCCTGGTTCCCCACCCCCCTCCGCCCTCTGCCTGCCTCTCTGCCTACTTGTGATCTCTCTCTGTCAAATAAGTAAAATCTTTAAAAAAACAAAAAACAAAACAACAACAAAAAAGTGATCCATAGTTTGCCTGCAGTTGTGCATTTTTTCTCATTATTCAATAGAATTATATTATGAATATGCCATAGTTTATATATTCATTAAACTCAACTGTTGTTGGACAGTTGGCTAGGTTTTTTTGTTTGGGTTTATTTTGAATAATGCTGGTATGAACATTTTTTTGTTTGTTTTTTTAGCATGTATATTTATATTTCTGATAAGAACACCAAAGCAAAAATTGGGCAAAGGAAAGTAAGAAAGACTTTATTCAAGGGGCACCTTGGTGGCTCAGTCAGTTAAGCATCTGCCACTTGATCTCAGCTCAGGTCTTGATTTGGGTTGTGATTTCAAGCCCTGCATTGGGCTCCATGCTAGAAATGGAGCCTACTTAAAAAAGAAAGACTATTCAAGACTATTTCAATAGAGACTAGAATGCAGTCTAAGTTCAACTCCTCTGAAACAATAGAAGAATTATTAAAAGCCAAGATAAGAGAATTATAGGCTGTCTGTTTTTGCTAATTGGCACTACCCAATTACCAACATTCATGATAAGAGGTAGTCTTACAGCTTGGAACTAAGCACCTGTTGAAGCTAAGCTTCTACCCTCCAGCAGAGACTGGGAGATAGTGGTTCTCTCTTCTTTGTTGGTTACATTTCAAAGGGATAGCGCCCAGGTCCTTAAGAAAGACAGTCTTGGGTTACAAACCTGGCAAGAGGCTTTTTAAAATAAGTTTACAATTCAAAGAAGCAAAGAAAATTTATAATAAGTTTTCTTTTTTTTATTAAGATTTTATTTATTTATTTGACAGATAGAGATCACAAGTAGGCAGAGAGGCAGGCACAGAGAGGAGGAAGCAGGCTCCCCGCTGAGCAGAGAGCCCAATGCGGGGCTCGAACCCAGGACCCTGGGATCATGACCTGAGCTGAAGGCAGAGGGCTTAACCCACTGAGCCACCCAGGTGCCCCTATAATAAGTTTTCTAAAGTAAATGTTCTAGGAAAAGGAGAATGAGTTCAAGAGTAAAAAGAAGCTTGTCTAACATTTGGTTAAAGGTTGAGGAAATGTTAAAGCCATATTGATCAGTAATATACCTAAGAGTAAAATTGGTGGATTGTAAGTTATACAAATATTCACCTTTATTTTTTAAATTTATTTTTAAAGATTTTATTCATGTATTTGACAGAGAGAAACGGCGAGAAAGTGAACACAAGCAAGGGAAGTGGGAGAATGAGTGGGAGAATGGAAGTGGGAGAAAGCAGGGAGCCTGCCGCAAGCATTATCCCAGGACCCCAGAAATCACAACCCAAGCTGAAGGCAGATGCCGAACAACTGAGCCACCCAGGAGCCCCAAATATTCACCTTTAGCACATACTGCTATACTACTTTCCATAGTTGCTATACTAGCTACACTCTTCGCAACAGTGTAGGAAAGTTCTGATTATTCCTTGTCTTTAACAAAATTTGGGATTCTCCTTCTTTTTCATTTTAGCCATTCTGGTGGGTATCAGTGGTATTTCATTGTACCACAATTCCTATTTTACTGAATGATATTTAGCATCTACAGGCTTCAAAATTTTGTCAGGTGTTCTCATGAACTTCAGACACATTTTGATACTTTTCCTCCTTAGCTAAATTACTGTGGTGATAGTAATAGAATATCTACAGTGACACATCCTTGCATTCCTACATTGTTTATATTAAAATATCTTTATTTAGGTATTAAATTATGTTTGATGAGATGCTATTGAAGATTATTTCATCAATATTCATCAGTTAAATTAGTCTGGAGATTTCTTTTTAATGATATCTTTCTCAGGTTTAGGTATTGATTTTTTTTTTAATTTTATTTATTTATTTGTTAGAGAGAGAGAGAGAGTGAGCACAGGCAGACAGAGTGGCAGGCAGAGGCAAAGGGAGAAGCAGGTTCCCTGCCGAGCAAGGAGCCCGATGTGGGACTCGATCCCAGGACGCTGGGATCATGACCTGAGCCGAAGGCAGCTGCTTAACCAACTGAGCCACCCAGGCGTCCCTAGGTATTGATTCTAAAAAATGTATAGAAATATTTATAGATTTGCATGTCATCTGTGAACGAAAATAACCTAATTTTCTCTGTATTGTTCCAATTTTAGTATGTATATTAAACATATATCTTCTAAATTCTTTTTTTTTTTTTTAGATTTTATTTATTTATTTGTCAGAGAGAGAGGGAGAGAGAGCGAGTGAGCACAGGCAGACAGAGATGCAGGCAGAGGCAGAGGGAGAAGCAGGCTCCCTGCTAAGCAAGGAGCCCGATGTGGGACTCGATCCCAGGACGCTGGGATCATGACCTGAGCCGAAGGCAGCCGCTTAACCAACTGAGCCACCCAGGCGTCCCTATCTTCTAAATTCTTAATTTCAGAGAGTAACTTGTTCATTTTGCTCTTTTATGGTTTTAACTAATTTTTTTTCTATCCTGGTTTTCACTATGATTTATTTTCCTTCTTTTATATCTTCATTCTGTCATTGTCTATTCATTTCTGTATATGCAGTGCCTTGAAGACTTTCTGGTTTATAGTGGACATCTGATAAATATTTCTCAAGTGAATGGAGAGCTAAAAGAATAAGAATAAATTTATTTCCAGATGATTGTCATGTTCACCTAAAATTTACAACCATTGATGGGGTAACTCAATGGTTTAATAAAGTCAGACCTGTTCTATGCATAACATAGTGACATGATATATGGCATTTTTAAAAATTTCTATACATTCCCTAATGTAGAAAACTTTTAACATATGGTATTCTGCACCAATAGAGTCAGTATACAAATAAAAGACATAAATCACTGAAGTGAACAAGATGTGTTCAGAAAATATGAGGAAACCCAATGAGGAGTAGTTTCTCAGGAGCCAAAGGAAGCTATAATTTCAGCAGTAGGAAACATATTGAAATGATGCACAGCACTTAAGCTTTATAAAGATGGAAAATTGTCTATTGCATTGGAAGTATGAAGACCATTGGCCATCGTTGACTTCAGCATAGTTAGATTAGAAAGTGAAAGGGGAGTAAATGAGCAGGAACAATGAGTAAGAATTGTACTTTAGAAATACTTGACCATATAGAGAAGAAGAGGAATTGTCAGGTGACTAGTATCGATCATTGAAATGAGGGGAGATTTATTTATTTTTGTAATGGAAGATCAAGATTATGTTTATAATTCCAACAGTAAAGAGGAAGTAGAAGGGTATATCATTGATTAAGGAGAGAAATGAAATCATTTATGAAGTCAGTTGTCTTATGAGGGAGTGGACATTGGGATTTTTGTAATCACTAAGTTGCACAAGAATTAAGCCACTTAAAGGCCACAATTTGGATGATCACATAGTGACAGTATCTGTTATTTGCTTACTCAGAAGACATTCTTCCTCTATTTACTCATTGTACAAAGCTTGACTTTATTAGAGTGGCAATGTGCACCATCATATGGAATCAGTCCAGCTATTTTCGATTTAGGTTAGTTATAAGAATATCTCCTTTTCCAGATATTGCACTTCTGGCCAAGAAAGAAGAAATTTAGGTCTTCTAGAGAGTGTCTATGTAAGTTCTCCATTTCCTGATAAAAAGAAGACACAACTAAAAGATCCTTTTTGCCATCAGGTTTTATTTTGCTTGCAGTAGCTTTTTGTTAATTGCACAAAATCATGTTTTTGCCATTTAAACATTATCACACAATCCTATTCTGAAAGACAAATGTTCATTAAAAACAAAGCAAAAATAAAATTCACAACCTTAATTACCTAGGTTTGTCATTTAAAGGTTTAAAGGGAAAAAAAAAAAAGGGTCACGAAGAGGGACTTTTTTACAAGCTTTTTCACAAATGTCACATTTTCTCCTAAAAGGGAAGGATTTCAAAACAAAGGTGAAATAGCTTAAACAGAAATACTCATAAAAAGAAACTTTACAGAATTGTCAACAATATTAAGACAACATTGACTAACCAGTTTCATTACAGTATTTTCCCCACCCCCACCCCCCACCCTCCCCAGTGTCCAGCTAGGACTAGATCTTTGTGTTCATAGAGAAAAGAATTCCAAATCCCAGTGAAGTTATGCCAAAAACACGCATTGAATATGACTATGCTATGACCCATAGAAACTTTGAACTGTATAAAAACCTTGAAAAATCCCAGATTTCACCTTCATATTTCCACTTTGGTCAAGTAATAAGATTATGTAAAACTTAATAATTAATAACAGACTTAAGGAAAATATAGTAATTGTTTTGCTTCTTATTAGCTCACTTCCCATTACTTAAATAGATGAGAGTCACTAAATACTAGCTCAATAAATCAGTCAAATGTAATACATTCAGTTCATTTTGTAGGAGACATGCTCTCAAATGCTTTACCTAATTCCTCAGGATGAATGAATGCTTCCTGTTCAACTATTTGTAGATGTTATTTTTACACATTTTTATGAAAATCATTTCTTCCTTATAGTGTAGTTATTCATGTATGTGCTGTACTTCTGTTAGTATAATCCATGAAACTAAGTTTCAGTCAATTACATATAAGCAGAATAATTTGTACAACTTCCATGTTATATCTGTGTGTGTGTGTGTGTGTGCGCATGCATGCCTGCACACGCATGCATACACACCCCTCCCACCCCCCCTTCCCTTCCCTATCCTCCTTAGAACCTGGTTCTCATCCCCTCTAAAGCTTGTGGGGTTCCCACCCCATCTCCCTAGGGAGGAGTGGTGCTAGGGTCAGAGTCTGGCCAGAGCTGAGCCCATGGACAGCTCAGCCATCATTACTCAAATTACCAAGGAGGAGGTGTGGGGCTGCTACAGGGCAAAGGTACTGGGGCACATGCCAGGTCATATCTTTAAATAGGATAATTTATACCCTTCACTTCCTCTCATCCTCCTTTCTTACACTCTTTCTTACACTCTGGAACATGGATGGAGTACTGGTGAGAGTTAGCTTTGACTCTGTAGAGCCTAAGGGACTTGAAGCCTGGATAAGGTCATGGGACATTATAGGCTATTTGCCCAGTTGTTTGTTTGTTTGTTTTTGTTTTTTTAAACCTGTCTCTTTCAATGCCCATCTATTATGCAAGCCTCTTTTAAACTCTAATGAAAGTTGAAGAGAAGGGAGTAGGCAGAGAAATCCTGAAAGAGTGAGTATTTCCTCCAAGGAAACCATATTAACCTGAAAGAGACTGGGGTATCTTGAATCTGAAATGGTGGTGTTATTTGTCCACTTCCTAGCAGAAATGGAGGTGCCTAATATTCAGTATGGTGAAAACAGTTTTCTGCACATCAGAATTGTGACTGTGGACTTGTAACCAGATTACCACACAATAGATAATTCATTGAATTACAGGGATGTTTCAGCACTGTATTTTAACGTTGGGTACAGAGGGGAAGGAGACAGGAACTATGCTCCACAGGAAGTGCTAGTAAGTGAGAAAATAGAATATAAATGGGTAATTGACATTCAGTTTGGAAGTGTTTGTCATGAAAATGTGAATAAAGAGTTTAAGAGGCACACAATAAGAAATCAATTGAATCTAGGAGAATTAGAATCATCTTAAATCTGATTATTTCAAATAGTCCTGATAATAATGTCGTTGGTTGGGAAAAAGATGCTTAAATCTTGGGTCTCATCCTCTTATTAGAATAACATTCAATAGAAGAAGTTGAAGTGTTTGTGTATGGGGGTGTTTAACAAAAAATAATCATTTTAATGCAATAAGTAAGTGCTCGGTCAAATATAAACTTTCTTGGAAATGAGACTAAACACATCTTTTTTTTTTTTTAAGATTTTATTTATTTATGTCAGAGAGAGAGCAGGAGCGAGCACAGGCAGAGTGGCAGAGGCAGAGGGAGAAGCACCTCACTGCTGAGCAAGGAGCCCGATGTGGGACTCGATCCCAGGACGCTGGGATCATGACCTGAGCCAGAAGGCAGCCGCTTAACCAACTGAGCCACCCAGGCGTCCCTAAACACATCTCTTAAGCAAGCTCCTTTAATACCAATTTTTGGAGTCTGTTGACAGCTGTGTTAAAATGGAGGTTCCTTATTTGTGCTTGGAACTCTTAAGGAACTCTTGGAACTCTTAATCTTAAAATTAAGATTTTCCTGGGCATAGCAGAAGATACATTGCTTTGATGTCACATGCCAAATTCAAGCCAATAACAACCATTCAAGTATTATAGTCTCTTAGCTATTGTATAAAGTTTATAAAGGATTGAGAGATGATTATAACCACTTAATTTTTCCCCTGTTTATGTTAAATAGAAGATGGATAAAGGAGGAAAGGGAATCTGAATGTTGCATAAATGTAACGGTAAGGGAAATAACATGCACAGATTGTGACAATCCACTTGGAAAAAAATCTAAACTAATTTTGTTCTATTTCTTCTAAGCCATCTGAGAGCCTTTCTACATTTACCAATACAGACTAAATTACACTGTGATTGAGTTTATGGAAAGATAGCAGCACATATGTAGATGAAAGCACAGACAGATATTTATGAGAAACTGGGTTTCTATAAAAAAAAGAAAGTTGGTTGTTATTTTGAGGTGTATTTGTTAATGTTTAAAAATGGAAACTTTAAAGAATATGTCACTTATTCAAACATGCCACTTTTCCTCAAAAAAGAGAGAAACAAGTTTTTCATGATAGGCGGTTGTTAAACGTTGGCTTTGGTTAGTGCAGCCTTTTGTCTCTCCAGCTGTAAGAATCACCTCTACAATATGTCCCTTTTGTTTGCATACTGGAATTCAGTGCCTATCTGGGGGTGGGGAAATGTGTGGAGAAAAACCTGTTACTTTGTTACCCTAGGACCAGATTGTTTCAAGTCTGTGTGTGCATATTTTATTTCAGAGTCTTTCCTTAAATCTTGGCTTTCTTTCTTTCTTTCTCACACATTTCTGCCCATCCTAAAAGAATAAACCTAGTTTTGAACCAAAAATAAAATGTGTTATTAATAAATCAAATTCTGTAAATCCCTTCTGTTTATTCTTAAAATTGTCTATGTAAGACAGAAATACACTGGCCTTTTATGTTTCACTTGCATGCATATCTATTCTGTTCTTCATAAAAGTGTAGTTTCCATAATGCACTTCCATTTGTCAGTGTGCGATTATAAGTCTCCATTTTTATGGGCATCCCGTCTGTGTCTCTATTTACATATAGAAAGTTTATGTTCGCTATAATTTATACATGTATGGTGTATGTACATTCATTAAGATAACTGTGTTCTAAGCATTTTTATGAGCATTATTTTGTTAAATTTTTGAGGGTGTTGGCACCACTTCAGCACTTTGGATATGGAAACTGAGACTCAGAGAAGTTAAAGTGAATTTATCTTGCAGGTACCTGTGGAGCCCCACTATTCATCCACTGTATGGTACACAGAGGCCAGACTGGGTCCTGATGAAACATGGAGACTTATTTGAATCCAGGACTGTACAAGACTCAAAATCATGTTCTTTAAATTACATCAAATGCCAACACATCTTGTCTGCAATGTTCTCTTCTGCCTGCCCCAAATAGAAAAGAAATGCTTTAAAACATTATAGGACCATGTTTCATGATAGAAATTATATGTTTTATTACTTTTTGTTTTGTTTTATTTTGTTTCACTGTTTTGCCAGTTGAGAATCAAGCCTTTTACTTTCTGTTACAAATTTATCTTTAAAAATTCACGTATATTTACTATAAAATATCTGGAAAATATCTAAATATACATATACCCCCAGCATTAAGATGTAACCAATCTGAACTTCTTGCCTTGTATATTTTCAGTATTTTTAAAAATTATTATTATTATTATTATTATTTTTAAGAGAAAGAGAGAGGTGTTAGGGGAGGGGCACAAGGGGCGGGAGAGAGAATAGTTTTTTTATTTTAAAAACATCTTTTTTATTTTTGCAGTGTTCCAAGATTCATTGTTTATGCACCACACCCAGTGCTCCATGCAATACATGCCCTCCTTAGTACCCAACCCAGGCTCTCCTGTTCTGCTACCTGCCTCCCCTCCAAAACCCTCAGTTTGTTTCTCAGAGTCCACAGTCTCTCATGCTTCATCTCCCCCTCCAATTTCCCCCATTCACTTTTCCTTTCCTTCTCCTAATGTCCTCCATGTTATTCCTTATGCTCCACAAGTAAGTGAAACCATATGATAACTGACTCTGCTTGACTTATTTCACTCAGCATAATCTCCTCCAGTCCCATCCATGTTGATACAAAGGTTGGGTATCCATCCTTTCTGATGGAGGCATAATATTACATTGTATATATGGACCATATCTTCTTTATCTGTTTGTCTGTTGAAAGGCATCTTGGCTCTTTCTTCAGTTTGGCGATTGTGGACGTTGCTGCTATGAACATTGGGGTACAGATGGCCCTCTTTTTTACTACATCTGTATCTTTGGGATAAATTCCCAATAGTGCAATTGCAGGGTCATAGGGTAACTCTATTTTTAATTTCTTAAGGAATCTCCACACTGTTTTCCAAAGTGGCTGCACCAACTTGCATTCCCACCAACACTGTAACAGAGTTCCCATTTCTCCACATCCTCTCCCACACTTGTTTCTTGTCTTGTTAATTTTGGCCATTCTGACTAGTGTAAGGTGGTATCTCAATGTGATTTTGATTTGAATCTCCCTGATGGCTAATGATGATGAACATTTTTTCATGTGTCTGTTAGCCATTTGTATGTTTTCTTTAGAGAAGAGTCTGTACATGTCTTCTGCCCATTTTTTTGATGTGATTGTGTGTGTGTGTGTGTGTGTGTGTGTGTGTGTGTGTGTTGAGTCTGAGTTCTTTGTAGATCTTGGATATCAGCCCTTTGTCTGTATTGTAACTTGTGAATATCTTCTCCCATTCTGTGGGTTGCCTTTTTGTTTTGTGGACTGTTATCTTTGCTGTGCAGAAGCTTTTGATCTTGATGAAGTCCCAAAAATTCATTTTCGCTTGTTTCCTTTGCCTTTGAAGACATATCTTGAAAGAAGTTGTGGCTGATGTCAAAGAGGTTACTGCCTATGTTCTCCTCTAGGATTTTGATAGATTCCTGTCTCACATTGATGTCTTTTATCCATTTCGAATTTATCATTGTGTATGGTGTAAGAGAATGGTTGAGTTCATTCTCCTACACATAGCTGTCCAATTTTCCCAGCACCATTTATTGAAGAAACTGTCTTTTTTCCACTGGATATTTTTTCCTGTGTTGTCAAAGATTTTTGACCATAGAGTTGCAGGTCCATATATGGGCTCTCAACTCTGTTTCACTGGTCTATGTGTCTGTTTATATGCCAGTACCATGCTGTTTTGGTGATCTCAGCTTTGTACTAAGGCTTGAAATCAGGCGAATTGATGCCACCAGTTTTTTTTTTTTTTTTCTTTTTCAACATTGCCTTGGCAATTCAGGGTCTTTTCTCTTTCCATACAAATTTTAGGATTGTTTATTATGGCACTTTGAAAAATACCGGTGGAATTTTGATCAGGATGGCATTGAAAGTATAGATTGCCCTGGGCAGTATAGACATTTTAACAATGTGTATTCTAATGATGCATGAATATGGAATGCTTTTCCAACTTTTTGTGTCTTCTTCAATTTCTCTCATGAGTGTTCTGTAGTTCCTTGAGTACAGATCCTCTACCTCTTTGGTTAGGTTTATTCCCAGGTGTCTTATGATTCTTGGTGCTATAATAAATGGCAGGATGCAAAATCAATGCACAGAAATCAGTTGCTTTCTTATACACTAACAATGAATATATACAAAGGGAATTTAGAGAATTGGGAGAGAATTATTTTTCCCCCCTGGGAGATAGAATCTTAGTAGGCTTCAAGCCCTGCATGGAGCCTGATGCAGTGCTTGATCTCACAACCCTGAGATCAGGACCTGAATCAAAATCAAGAGTCAGATGCTTAACCAACTGAGCCACTCAGCTATTTTCAGTATTTTTGCAATGTATATGTGTCATATAGTCTTTCTTTTGGAAAATATGTTCAGAAATATAAACAGGTTGGTTCTTTATATGTGAAAAAAAATTCTGTAGCATTATTATAAATTTGTTTTTCATCATAGTGTTTCATTATAGGTTTTATACCTGATATTTAATCAATCCTTTATTGTTTGGAACTTCATGCTAAGTCCAATTTTTCTATTTTATGAAAATTTCTCTGATGGACATTATTAATTTTAACACAGCAATGTTTGAATGTGTCATTTTGCATACATCCACAAGTATTGGATATAATAAAGTATTTCAAAGATTAGGTAGGCAAAATGATATTTATTTTTGGTTTTAACTTGTAGGTGGTTGCTTCATATTATAAATAATTTTTAAAACTCACTTGACTCCTTTTCTCTTGGTTGATTCAGTCATCTATCTTTTATTAACTTGATTATGTTCATTCTGTCCTGCAGAATGTGCATATTTAGAGTCTGCTTGTAGACCAGGTTCTGCACAGTAGGAAATATACTTGGCTTCATTATATAAAAAGCTTATGACCTCATAGGCCTAATAAATAATAAACATGAAAACAAATATATTTCTTATTATAAATTTTTATTTTCTGAAAGATGTGAATGAGATGTTGAGATAGAAAAGCAGAAAGTACCTATTAAAAACAATGTTATTTGCATTTGAATCAAATAATGTACATGCATAAAATTTAAAATATATAAAAGCATATACTGTGGAAAGTGTCTCTATAGTCCCCTCCAAATTCTATGTTCAAAGGAAATCAATATTCAATTATTCCTTCTACATCTTCTTGGAGATACTCTGTGTGTGTATGTTTGTGATTTAAAAGAAAAATATGAACTCACTCACCTTTTTTCATTTTGTAATTTTTACTGGAAGACTATTCTCATCTGTATATACAGAGTTGCCTTGTTCTTTTCAATGGCTACATCTTTTTGTATATATTTCATTGTATGGCTGCAACTTAAGTTATATAACCAATGTTCTATTAAAAATGTTTCCTTTGATTTGACAGAAATGTTTGATTTGAATTCCATAGTCAGATTTAGTTACATTTTCTGTTATTAGGTTGTCTTATTTTGTTACATTGAATTTCTTTGTTTTGTTATTGTGATAATTTACATGGGTAAGTATTTTGTTTCAGTATATACATAACTAAAACTGACTGGGTATGTATAATGATATATTTTTATTTTTTAATATTTTTAATTTTTTAAAATTTTTTATAAACATAATGTATTTTAATCCCCGGTACAGGTCAGTGAATTTCCAGGTTTACACATTTCATAGCACTCACCATAGCACATATCCTCCCCAATGTCCATAACCCCACCACCCTCTCCCTCCCCCCTCCCCCCAGCAACCCTCAGTTTGTTTTGTGAGGTCTCTTATGATTTGTCTCCCTCCTGATCCCATCTTCTTTCATTTATTCTTCTCCTGCCCCCCAAGCCCCCCATGTTGCATCTCCACTTCGTCATATCAGGGAGATCATATGATAGTTGTCTTTCTCTGATTGACTTATTTTGCTAAGCATAATACCCTCTAGTTCCATCCACATTGTCCCAAATGGCAAGCTTTCATTTATTTTGAGGGCTGCATAGTATTTCATTGTATATGTATACTGCTTCTTCTTTATCCATTCATCTGTTGATGGACATCTAGGTTCTTTCCATAGTTTGGCTAATGTGGACATTGCTGCTATAAATATTCAGGTACACGTGCCCCTTTGGGTCCCTACATTTGTATCTTTAGGGTAAATACCCAGTAGTGTAATTGCTGGGTCATAAAGTAGCTCTATTTTTAAATTTTTGAGGAACCTCCATGCTATTTTCCAGAGTGGTTGCACCAGCTTGCATTCCCACCGACAGTGTAGGGGGGTTCCCCTTTCACAGCATCCACGCCAGCATTTGTCATTTCCTGACTTGTTAATTTTAGCCATTCTGACTGCTGTGAGGTGGTATCTCATTGTGGTTTTGATTTGTATTTCCCTGATGCCCAGTGATGTGGAGCATTTTTTCACGTGTCTGTTGACCATCTGGATGTCTTCTTTGCAGAAATATCTATTCATTTCCTCTGCCCATTTCTTGATTGGATTATTAGTTCTTTAAGTGTTGAGTTTGCTGAGCTCTTTATAGATTTTGGATACTAGCCCTTTATCTGATATGCTGTTTGCAAATATTTTCTCCCATTCTGTCAGTTGTCTTGTGGTTCTGTTATCTGTTACCTTTGCTGTGCAAAAGGTTTGATCTTGATGAAATCCCAATCGTTCATTTTTGCCCTTGCTTCCGTTGCCTTTGGCAATGTTCCTAGGAAGAAGTTGCTGCAGCTGAGGTCAAAGAGGTTGCTACCTGTGTTCTCCTCAAGGATTTTGAAGGATTCCTTTCTCATATTGAGGTCCATCATCCATTTTGAGTCTATTTTCATGTGTGGTGTAAGGAAATGGTCCAATTTCATTTTTCTGCATGTGGCTGTCCAATTTTCCCAAAACCATTTGTTGAAGAGGCTGTCTTTTTTCCATTGGACATTCTTTCCTGCTTGTCAAAAATTAGTTGACCATAGAGTTGAGGGTCTATTTCTGGGCTCTCTATTCTGTTTCATTGATCTATGTGTCTGTTTTTGTGCCAGTGCCATACTGTCTTGGTGATGACAACTTTGTAATAGAGCTTGAAATCTGGAATTGTGATGCCACCAACGTTGGCTTTTTCAATATTCCTTTGGCTCTTCGAGGTCTTTTCTGATTCCATATAAATTTTAGGATTATTTGTTCCATTTCTTTGAAAAAAATGGATGGGATTTTTGATAGGGATTGCATTAAATGTGTAGATTCCTTTAGGTAGCAGAGATATTTTCACAATATTTGTTCTTCCAATCCATGAGCATGGAACATTTTTCCATTTCTTTGTGTCTTTCTCAATTTCTTTCATGAGTACTTTATAGTTTTCTTTGAAAACTATAGTCATATATATATATATACATATACATATATATATATACATATACATATATCTATGGTTATATTCTCATCCACAAAATCAATCAGTGTGATACAATGCATTAATAAAAGAAAGAACAAGAACCATATGATACTCTCAATAGATGCTGAAAAAGGATTTGACAAAGTACAGCATCCCTTCCTGATTAAAACTCTTCAAAGTGTAGGGATAGAGGGCATATATCTCAATATTATCATCATCTATGAAAAACCCGCTGCAGATATCATTCTCAATGGGGAAAAACTGAAGGCTTTTCTGTTAAGGTCAGGAACACGGCAAGGATGTCTGTTATCACCACTGATATATAAATATAATATATATAGTTATATATATAACTATATATATAGTTTTAAGGCTTTTTTTTATAGATTCTTTGCCTCTTTGGTTAGGTTTATTCCTAGGTATCTTATGGTTTTGGGTGCAATTATAAATGGGATTGACTCCTTAATTTCTCTTTCTTCTGTCTTGCTGTTGCTGTACAAAAATGCAACTGATTTCTGTTCATTGATTTTATATCCTGACACTTTGCTGAATTCCTGTACAAGTTCTAGCAGTTTTGGAGTGGAGCCTTTTGGGTTTTCCACGTATAGTATCATATCATCTGCAAAGAGTGAGAGTTTGACTTCTTCTTTGCTGATTTGGATGCCTTTAATTTCTTTTTGTTGTCTGATTGCTGAGGCTAAGGCTTCTAGTACTAACTTGAATAGCAGTGGTGATAACAAACATCCCTGCCATGTTCCTGACCTTAGTGGAAAAGCTCTCAGTTTTTCTCCATTGAGAATGATATTTGTGGTGGGTTTTTCATAGATGGCTTTGATAATATTGAGGTATGTGCCCCCTATCCCTACACTTTGAAGAGTTTTGATTAGGAAGGGATGTTGTACTTTGTCAAATGCTTTTTCAGCATCTATTGAGAGTATCATATGGTTCTTGTTCTTTCTTTTATTAATGTATTGTATCACATTGTTTGATTTGTGGATGTTGAATCAACCTTGCTGCCCTGGAATAAATCCCACTGGGTCTTGATGAATAATCCTTTTAATGTACTGTTGGATCCTATGGGCTAGTATTTTGGTGAGAATTTTCACATCTGCGTTCATCAAGGATATGTGTTCATCAAGGATATTGGTCTGTAATTCTCTTCTTTGATGGAATCCTTGTCTGGTTTTGGGATCAAGGTGATGCTGGCCTCATAAAATGAGTTTGGATGTTTTCCTTCCACTTCTATTTTTTGGAAATATTTCAGGAGAATATGAATTAATTCTTTTTAAATGTTTGGTAGAATTCCCCTGGGAAGCTGTCTGGCCCTGGGCTTTTGTTTGTTTGGAGATTTTTGATGACTGTTTCAATCTCCTTACTGGTTATGGATCTGTTCAGGTTTTCTATTTCTTCCTGGTTCAGTTGTGGTAGTTTGTATGTCTCTAGGAATGTATCCATTTCTTCCAGATTGTTGAATTTGTTGGTGTAGATTTCCTCATAGTATATTCTTATAATTGTTTTTATTTCATTAGTGTTGGTTGTGATTCTCTCTTTCATTCATGATTTTATTTATTTGGGTCCTTTCTATTTTCTTTTGGATAAGTCTGGCCAGGGGTGGTGTATCAATCTTGTTAATCCTTTGAAAGAACCAGCTCCTAGTTTTGTTGATTTGTTCTATTTTTTTTTCCTAGTTTCTATTTCAATGATTTCTGCTCTGATCTTTATGATTTCTCTTCTGCTGGGTTTAGGCTTTCTTTGTTGTTCTTTCTCCAGCTCCTTTAGGTGTAGAGTTAGGTTGTGTATTTGAGACCTTTCTTGTTTCTTGAGAAAGGCTTGTATCACTATATGTTTTCCTCTTAGGACTGCCTTTGCTGTGTCCCACAGATTTTGAACCAATGTATTTTCATTATCATTTGTTCTCATGAATTTTTTCAATTCTCCTTTAATTTCCTGGTTGACCCATTCATTCTTTAGAAGGATGCTGTTTAGTCTCCATGTATTTGGATTCTTTCCAAATTTCCTCTTGTGATTGAGTTCTAGCTTCAGAGTATTGTGGTCTGAAAATATGCAGGGAATGATCCCAATCTTTTGATACTGGTTGAGACCTGATTTATGACCCAGGATGTGATCTATTCTGGAGAATGTTCCATGTGCACCAGAGAAGAATGTGTATTCTGTTGCTTTGGGATGGAATGTTCTGAATATATCTGTGATGTCCATCTGGGCCAGTGTGTCCTTTAAGGCCTTTATTTCCTTGTTGATCTTTTGTTTGGATGATCTGTCCATTTCAGTGAGGGGAGTGTTAAAGTCCCCTACTATTATTGTAATATTGTTGATGTGTTTCTTTGATTTTGTTATTAATTGGTTTATATAGTTGGCTGCTCCCATGTTAGGGGCATAGATATTTACAATTGTTAGATCTTCTTGTTGGACAGACCCTTTGAGTGATATAGTGATATATGGTATATCCTTCCTCATCTCTTTTTATAGTCTTTGGCTTAAAATCTAACGGATCTGATATAAGGATTGCCACCCCAGCTTTCTTCTGATTTCTATTAGCATAGTAAATTGTTTTCCACCCCCTCACTTTAAATCTGGAGGTGTCTTCCAGTCTAAAATGAGTTTCTTGTAGGCAGCGTATTGATGAATTTTGTTTTTTTATCCATTCTGATACCCTGTGTCTTTTTATTGGGGCGTTTAGCCCATTTACATTCAGGGTAACTATTGAGAGATATGAATTTAGTGCCATTGTATTGCTTGTCAGGTGACTGTTACTGTGTATTGTTTCTATTCCTTTCTGATCTACTACTTTTAGGTTCTCTCTTTGCTTAGAGGACCCCTTTGAATATTTCCTGTAGATCTGGTTTGGTGTTTGCAAGTTCTTTTAAATTTTTTTTTTTTTTGCCCTGGAAGCTTTTTATCTCGCCTTCTATTTTCAATGATAGCCTAGCTGGATATAGTATTCTTGCTGCATGTTTTTCTCATTTAGTGCTCCGAATATATCATGCCAGTTCTTTCTGGCCTGCCAGGTCTCTGTGGATAATTCCACTGCCAATCTAATATTTTTACCATTGTATGTTACAGACTTCTTTTCTTGGGCTGCTTTCAGGATTTTCTCTTTGTTGCTAAGACTTGTAAATTTTACTATTAGGTGACGGGGTGTGGACCTATTCTTATTGATCTTGAGGAGAATTCTCTGCATCTCCTGGAGTGTGATGCTTGTTCCCTTTGCCATATTAGAGAAATTCTCTACAATAATCCTCTCCAATATACCTCTTGCTCCCCTCTCTCTTTCTTCTTCTGGAATCCCAATTATTCTAATGTTTTTTCGTCTTATGGTGTCACTTATCTCTCGAATTCTCTCCTCATGGTCCAGTATTTGTTTGTCTCTCTTTTGCTTCGCTTCTTTATTCTCTGTCATTTGGTCTTCTATATCACTAATTCTCTCTTCTGCCTCATTTATCCTAGCAGTGAGAGCCTCCATTTTTTATTGCACCTCATTAATAGCTTTTTAAATTTCAACTTGGTTAGATTTTAGTTCTTTTATTTCTCCAGAAAGGGCTTTTATCTCTCCAGAGAGGGTTTCTCTAATATCTTCCATGCCTTTTTTGAGCCCGGCTAGAACCTTGAGAATCATCATTCTGAACTCTAGATCTGACATATTACCAATGTCCATATTGATAAGGTCCCTAGCCTTCAGTACTTTTTTCTTGTTCTTTTATATGTGGTGAGTTTTTCCGCCTTGTTATTTTGTCCAGATAAGGATATATGAAAGAGCAAATAAAATACTAAAGGAGTGGCAAAGACCCCAGGAAAATGTGTTTTAACCAAATCAGAAGAGACCCAAAATCATGGGAGGGATAAAACAAAGTTCAGGAAAAAAAAGGTTAAAAATAGAAAACAAATAAAGGAAAAATATTAAAAGAAAAAAATACATATATATATATTAGACTGGTGACTAGTACAGGGTCACCCACTTAATTTTGGGAGTATTTTGGTCTCTTAGAAGAAACTACCTCCCAAAATTTTAAAGAATGAAAAACATATATAAGGGTAGACACAGTGAAGGGATGGAATATGCCTATAAAGATGAGAAGAAAAATTAATTTCTAAAAAAGGGGTTGATAAAGTAAGTTGGTTGGGAGAATAAAGAAAAAGAAAGTGGAGAGAATTTGCTTGGCCTGGAGACTATAACAAGCCCAGAGCTAGATTTAGGGTATATTTTGATCTATTAGAAGTTGTACCTCAAAACTTTTAGAAGAAAAATCCCTATGTGTATACAAAAAATAAAGTTAGATACAATGAAGGATAAAATATGAGTATAATAATGAAGTTTCAAAAAAGATTATTGTTATTTTTTTTGAAAGCTATAGCTTAGATAAACTAATAAAAAAAAAAACGTTAAAAGAGGAACGGGTAAAAGTTAAAAAAATTTAGCAGAAGAAAAAAAAGAAATTAATTAACTGCAACTAAAGAATTTTGGGAAGAAAGCCAGGAATTCCATGCTTTGCTTTCTCCTCCTCTGGAATTCCACTGTTCTCCTTGGTAAGTGAACTTGGTCTTGACTGGATTTCTTATTGATCTTCTGGGGAAGGGGCCTGTTGTAGTGATTCTCAAGCATTGTTGCCCAAGGGAGAACTGCCATGCCCTTTCAGGGGCCAGACTAAGTAATCAGCTAGGGTTCACTTTTCCTGGAGTTCCGGAAGATGGGAATGATAATGGCAGCCTCCCAGTCTCCAGCCAGGGGAGCAGAGAGCTCCATTCGGCGCTTCTCAGTGCGCCATCAGAGGAAAACACTCAATCACTCCCATCTCCCTGGTCACTGGCCGTGTTTGGAGAAAAGCGCTCAGTCACTCCCGTCTCCCTGGCCTCTGACCGGGCTCCGAGCTCACACAGCCTGTGACTGGTTCAAGGTAACCCTGAGTTGAGAGCTCACTCCTCAGTTTTGTCTCTGTAGCCCACTTCCCGCTCTAATACCTGTGAGCTTTGTGACACTCAGACACCCCCAATCCTTCTGTAACCCCACAGGACCTGGGGCCATGCTGACCCCGCATGGGCTTCACCCAGGTTTAGCCTCTGGAGTGATGTCCCTAAGTGGAGCAGACTTTTAAAAGTCCTGATTTTGTGCTCCATTGCTCTGCCGCTTGCTGGGAGCCTCCCCCCCTCCCCGCCCGCTCCGCCACTGCCCACCTGCAGTCTATCTTCCCGTCGCTTTGGATTCACTTCTCCACCAGCCCTACCTTTCAGAAAGTGGTCAATTTTCTGTTTCTAGAATTGCTGCTCTTCTTCTCTTCGATCTCCTGTTGGATTTGTAGGTGTTCACAATGGTTTGATAAGCTATCTAGCTGATCTCCTACTACCTGATGTCATCTCAGCCTGCTACTTCTCCGCCATCTTGACTCCTCCCCTAATGCTCTATTTTTAAAATAGCATTCATTACCTTACTAGTAAAGAGAAATGAAAATAATACATTTTTATGTAACTTCTGTCCTTTACAATTCAGTTTTTTCTGGTTATAAATATTTTCTAAGTTTTTACTTTTATATAATGGAATATATTTACACTTCTATTATTTGATTATTACCTGTAAATGATATATTTTTATTTCTAACTATTAAATAGATTTCTTTTCCACTATTATTTATCATATATCTTTAAAGTTGACTGTGTTCTACCATATAATTTCAAGATTTTATCATTTTTCCTTTTTAAATTTAGCCATACATTTAAATATAACCTGTCTTTTGTCAAGCCTTTGTATTTTCTCATTTTCAATAATAATAAAAGCAAATACAAAAATATCACAAGGATTTTGATAAATCTTGGTTTGAATCTGTAGTTCAATTGGAGAAGAATTAACAACTTAGTGATATTGAGTCTTCTGATCTGTGGGCACAATACATTTCCTCCATTGGTTTAGATCTTTTAAATATTTTCCAGAAATATTTTATAGTTTTTGGTGTGAGAGTCTTACACATATTTTGCAAATTTATCCCTAAGAACTTTGTGATTTTTTCAATGCAAAAATTATATATATATGTATATATATATACATATATATGTCTTTCTATATAATATATATGTATATTTCCATAATATATATACACACACATATATAATACATACACTTAAATGTCTGTTTCTGTTCATTTCTTTTTGCTATATAGCAATGGAATTAGATTTTCAGTGTTGACCTTGTTTCCTGTGACCTTGCTAAATACAATTATTGATATCAGTATTTTTTTTATCTTTGCAATTGTTTGGACAAAGAGTATGCAAATATATAGTTTTGTTTTATTTTAATCTGAATGCTCTTTGTTTTTCTTGCCTTATTTGGTAACTTAGATGTAATGGACAAATTCTTTAAAATACAGACTACCAAACTCACCCAAATGAGCTGGGTTACCTAAAGAGTTTTGTATCTATTTCCAATTTAAGTTTGTAGTTAATATTTTTTTGGCTAGACCCTTGGTACAATGTTAATGGAAATGAGAGTCATCTTCTCCTCCTCCTGGATTTTAGAAAGAATGAATTCTGTCTGTTGGTGATAAGTATATCACTGATAGGTTTGTTCCTAATGTCTTTTATGAGAATAAGGGAATTTTCTTCTACTCCTAGTATGCATTGAGGTTATCTTATGAATGAATGTTGAATTTGGCAAATGCTTTCTCTGACACTATTATGATTTCTTTTTCTTTTTTTTTTTTTTTTTTGAATTTGTTGATATGGTAAAATAACTGACTTATTTTCAGCTGTTGAACTAACCTTGCCTTCCTGGATTAAATCCCATTTGTTCATGATGTATTATATTTTTACATGTTTCTAGATTTGATTTAATATATTATTAAAGCTGTTTGAGCCAGTGTCATGAGGGATATTGTTCTGATTTTTGTTGTTGTCCTTGTCTTTATCTGGTTATCATAATAGGTTAGGGTTCCCTTCTTTACAACATGGCAGTTTCCTTCAAATTTGAGTCCATTAGAAGAATGTCTTTCTTCACATTTTTAAAAGGACTCATCAGCTTGGATTATGCTTCCAGAATAATCTCTCTTATAATGAATTCATAATCAACTATTTAGTAACTTAACAATGGGAGCAGTATTCCATCCTATTCTCATGCCCCACATACACTCAACAAGAAGAGATTATATTAGGTATATATACCTGAAACAGGTATATATACCTGGAACAGGTATTGGGAGGGCATCATAGAATTCTGTTCACAGCATAGATATTTCCATCTACTATATAGAAGATAAAATGTATTTTCCCATTGATCATGCTATGAGTAGAAGATAGGGCAGCCTTTATTTTAAAGCTAGAAATGTGGAATATCTTTTAGATACAAAGTTTATGGAGGTTGACTCTATAAAGTTTATGTATAATTAGAAAATAGAAAAATAATAAGGAACCAGATGTTTATAATGAAATAGATAAAAAATTTAAGGAAGATTTGGCAGTATATGTTAAGATCTTGAGATGAGAAAAAAACGTGGTGAATTTAAGCAGAGATCAGAATTAAGTTAGGAAGTGAATCACATGCCATTTCCAGGGAAGGGCTTTCCGAAGAGAAAGGATAAGTCTAACATGGGGACAAGCCTTGGGTGTTCAGTGAGAATATATAGATATTACTAGAGCAAAGCTAGATAGAAGAAAAGAGAGTAAAGGGAAGAAATCAGAGTGTTGTGTAGAAACAATCCCATGAAAGATTCTTTAACCATGGGTTAAAATTATCAATTACTTTTAAGGGTAGTGGTAAGCAATTAAAACTTTTGAGCTGGGGGAAGGAGCATGATCAATTTGATGTGTTACTAAGATTACTTTGGTTGATATGTGGATAATGGATTAACCAGAAACGCAAGAGTGGAAGCTACTAGGAGAGTTAACAGGCTATTTTTATAGTATAGGAGAGAGAAAAATCATGATGATTAGGACTAAGGTGGAAATTGAGAGATGTCGACAAATTTGATGTGTGATTTTGGCTTTAAAACTCTTTTCAATTCTGAGGAGACTTGGTAGCACATTGGTTGAGTTCTGACTCGGTGTCCACTCAGATCCTGATCTCAGGGTGATGATATTGAGCCCCACCTTGGGCTCTGTGAGAGCATGGAGTCTGCTTGAGATTCTTTCTCCTTCCCTCCTGCTCTTGCTCTCTCTCTCTCTCTCAAATAAATAAATCTAAAAAAATACAAAAATACAAAAAACTTTTTTCAATTAACTTGAATATTTTTTAAAATTCTGATTGGTAAGCTCTTTTTATATATTAAAATTATTTGTTACTTTTTTGTAGATATTTTTGTTTGCTATTTGACTTTGGGTTTTGTTCATAGTATTTTTGATAATGTTATCAAATCAACATTTTTTTTGTGCTGTTTCTTTATTGTTAGTAAATGTACCAGTACCTGTGTCAGCTGTGGCATAAATTAAAACATGTCCATGTAGTTAAAAGTACTTTAATGCAGTTATATAAAATGCAACATAATATACTCTGTAAGTGAATTATAAACCAGTAAGAAATACAGGATATAGTATTGTACTCTCATCTGGGATTTTCAATGAAAGAAAAACAATCATTTTTTTTTTTCCATCCAAAGATGTTTAACTGAAGCAAGATCTCACTTGAGTGGTTTTTTAAAAATTTAGTTTAATTTAATTTTTGTTCATGAAGTATATACATACTTCCTTTTAATTTTAAATATATATATTTTAAATTCAAACTTTATTGAATAACACTAGATTTTGAAATAAAGAAAAATCTTAGTTTATATTACATGGGTGTTTCTGGTGCTTTGGGACTCACAAAATAAAGGTTACTATGATCTTCAGCATAGTGACCTTTAGAAAGAACTGAAAAGACTCATCTTTTCATTTAAGGCTTCACTTTGCAAATCTGTAAAGAGTAGCCTAAGGTCAGGCTCAGAATCCTCATTTCAGAAAGGAAGCAAATGTATTTCCAATATTAACTCTACTATTCTTTAAAAAGTGACAAATGAATCTGGATATTATGAGTGTGATAAATGTGCCTGGACAATTTTGTCTTGTGAAAGTTATTAACTTTGTATAGCTTGCATCTGTTGGCACTGTAAGTAGAGATGTTCCTCTTCTCGAGTTTTGAGCCCATTGACAGGAAGCTCTCCTTCAAACTGAGGTGAGGGGTGATTTAAAGAAACATTTCCAGGGGGTGCCTGGGTGGCTCAGTGGGTTAAAGCCTCTGCCTTCAGCTCGGGTCATGATCCCAGGGTCCTGGGATCGAGCCCCACATTGGGCTCTCTGCTCGGCGGGGAGCGAGCCTGCTTCTTCCTCCCTCTGTCTCTGCCTGCCTCTCTGCCTACTTGTGATCTCTGTCTGTCAAATAAATAAATAAAATCTTAAAAAAAAAAAAAAGAAACATTACCAATATCTCTAACTCCACCTTATTTTCCCTCCCCAAGGAATAGTTATTAATATATGGATATAAAGTTTACCCTTCTTTGGTATACTGAAGTAGGACAGTTAGTTTATCTCTCACATGTTATCCCTATCAATAATAAGAAGAAATAAATATTATTTCCATCTCATTTTTAGAGATTTCACTTAATAAAATCACCTTGGGACAGATTCTGCTGTCTAGCTAGAGAGAGGGAAATGTGTTTGACAGTTCCCATTTCTTCTTCCAGGTTAATTTTTGATCCTTCTCTGTCTTGCTCACTATCCCAGATTCCATCACAGTTCCTACAACTTCTGTCTTACTGCTGAGTTTGACTTACAGGAGCATCTCTGCAGGGTACAAAAAAGAGTGAGAAGAGTGAAATCAGAACACTTATTTCCCTAGCTAGATTAAGAAACAATTGAGAGGAATAGTAAACCTCAGTGTAAGGACAGGGATAAAAAACAAACAAACAAACAAACAGAAAACCAAAAAAAATAAAAAAATAAAATAAAACACTTTATGGACAAGGTTTACTATTCCTCTCAATTGTTTTTAATTTTTGTGTCTCTGTTCCAATGTGTTCTAATAACCTCTCCTTCCTTTTCTCCCTTTGGGCCTGGAATGGTGATAGAAAGTGCTACCATGCCTAAAGCTAAATGCAGCTAAAGCTATCCTTTGTAGAGTCTCTTTTAAATTTAAACCTCCTTGAGTTACTATATTTTAAATGTAGTATCTGGCATGAAAGGGCTATCATTTCCAAAAGATTCCTGAAAGGAATAAGAAAAGTGATTGGCTTTTTGACTCAGCACTGAGATTCTCTTTTGCTTGCTTATAAGGAGGATCCAGATTTTGTTGTATGATAATTTAAGGACAACATTTGCAAGGAGGCCTCATCCTCCTGAAGTGGTCATAAAATAATTAATAACAGTGGAGTTGGAGGCTCTCTTTTTCAACTTTCACTTCTGCTAATAAGTCCTGGTGATTAAAATCAGGACTAAGTGGACAATTGAGGGCTAAAATCCAGAGTTATAAGATTGGATACAAGAATATCTATACATTGTAGGAAAACATGCTATCACTTTAATAAAATACAATTCAGACCCTCTCTATTGGTAAAGTAAGAATTTCCATATTGATAGGTAACCCTGGTCCTCAAGCTTCTCCCTCTATTCCTCCAAAGACTGGTTTCACCTCCTTACTATTCTAGGCTTGGGGGCAATTGGTGGCTCTTCAGTTGACTAGTGCATTGGACTAGCGTCAAAGTTGGAGTTCATACTAGTTCTCCTAATTCCTAAGTACTACTGAAACTAGGTTAGTCCACTTCAGTTCTAGAAAATTTACCAGGAATTTAAAAAAAAAAAAAAAAAGTGGATTGCAACTATGTAAATACAGCATGAAACATTTATCTCATCTTTAACTTGAGGAAACTTTTAGGAATTTTTCTTGACTAGTTATCAGCATGTGGAAGAGGCCTTATTTCTTAGAAATGTTGAGATGACTTCCAAACATATCTAGAAATTTCAAAATATATACTCTGGAAAGGTAGTCTCAGAAATACTAAGGGATTCTTGTCCCTAGTATAATTTCTGCCTTTTTAGGCAGAATTTAGAAACTCAAATATAGAAACCCCCTTCCAGATTAAATTTCAGGCTACTCCATCCACTACATTCTAGTTAAATGTTCCTCAAAAGCACCATGAGAATTTTGCCCTTCCTATTTCCTCAGCCTGGACTTCTTTTTTATAAAAGTGTCCTCATGGCCAACTTCCTCACTCAGCTCTTGGATCATCAAGAGATACTCTCCCCTGACACTCTCTCTAATGGGACTCCCTTTCCGTTCTTCTTGAGCTCTTTTGGTTTTTCTTTATAAAACTTCCACCATTTTATGTATGTATGTATGCATGTATGTATGTATTTAGGGGTGTGTGTGTGTGTGTGTGTGTGTGTGTGTGTGTGTGTGTGTGTGTATTTGTGTATTATCTGTCTCTTCCACCAGAATGTAAGCCCTATGAGACAGAGACTCATTTGTATTTCAAAGTTAGAGTCTGGCACATAATAAATCTTCAGTAAACATTTGTAGCAAAAACGAATAATCCAAATTTGAGATACAGACTGCCTGTAGCAAAATGGTGATTTTTTAAAATGGACTTAAACACTGAGAAGTAGAATGGTAGATATATTTATCAGAGATCTCCAGAGAAACAGAACCAATATGTGTGTGTGGTGAGAGAGGGATAGAGAATGGGAGGTGAACTTTTAAGGAATTAGAGGCTTGGTGCGTCCAAAATCTGGTAGAGAAGATTGGCAAGGCTGGAAACTTTGGGAATTGTTAAATAAAGTGTAATCCAAAGCCAGTTTGCTGGAAGAATTCCTTATTGTTCAGGAGAGGTCAATCTTTGATCTATTAATGCCTTCAACTTATTGGAAGAGGCCTGCCCACATTATGAAGGGTAATCTGCTTTACTCAAAATTTGTCAATTTAAATGTTAATTTCAACCAGGAAAGCACTATCACAGAAACATCCACAGTAGTGTTTGACCAGCCAATTTGACACATAAAATTAACCATCACAGTAGGCTTGGAGAAGTAGTCATAATATAACTGCTAAGGAGCAACAGAAAATATGAAATCAAATAATCTTTTAACACAGAGGGGTTTCTGGTTTGGCAGAACACAAGGAGTAAGCAATTGTAGTTTGATAATATAATGCTATTGTTATGTAGGTTAAAGTATAAACTAAGCTGCTTTAACAAATAAACTCTTAAAATGTAGTATCTTAAATAAAATGATAGTATGTTCTTCCCCATAAGAGTTCAGGAAAGGGACGCCTGGGTGGCTCAGTTGGTTAAGCGGCTGCCTTCGGCTCAGGTCATGATCCCAGCGTCCTGGGATCGAGTCCCACATCGGGCTCCTTGCTCCACAGGGAGCTTGCTTCTCCCTCTGCCTCTGCCTGCCACTCTGCCTGTGCTCGCACTCTCTCTCTCTCTCTAACAAATAAATAATAAATAAATAAAAATTAAAAAAAAAAAGAGTTCAGGAAAGATAGGAAGATTATTCTCTAAAAGTTTATTCAGGAACTAATCATAGGTTGGTAGCTAAGCTGGTAGGTTGATACTACTCAACTTTCATTGTCAACATGTGGTTTCCAGGTCTCGACTTAATTTGCTGGTTGATCTGTACTTACAAAATGATAAACAGAAGTTCATCAATACCATGCCCATGCAAAAGTAGGCAGCAAGAAATCTAGGACAAGAAGCTTCAAATATAAGGTAGATAACCTGGGAATTGAATATATAATTTCTATTCAAATCCCCTTTTACTGAACTTAGTCACATGAGTACACCTAGCTTTAAGAAGACTGAGAAATATAGTCTCAGGTTGAGCAGATATGTGCTTAGCTAAAAATAAGCAAAGAGGGTTAACTACTGGAAGTATGAGTGGGGAAATGCATCCTGGGGAATAGTCTTCAAGGGTGGTCTTCAAGGGTGTCCATGTTCAGTGTTCCCAAGAGATAACTATCTTTAAAGGATAGTAGTATATATAAATGCCAAAACATCTTTCCATTTGGAAAAGGGAAAACTAGGAGACATGAGAGTTATCATTCATATCAATGACAAGGTCTTGCTGAACAGAAATTACACAAATTCTCTGTTCTGGCAGTGGAACAAGTTTATTAGATGTTGGTACTCTATTTTGAAAAGAGATAACTTGATCTTGTTTTCCATGAGCCCCGATTTAGCCTTTTAGATCAGTCTTCCATATTCATTATCTTTTGTGACTGTATTGGAATGGGCATTACAGAACTGTCCAGCTTCTACAACCACTTTCTGCTAGTACAGATTTCAAAGTTTAGGAATAATTCTAGGATTCAAACAATCACATGGGTTTTCAAAGTTTGGCTGGATATTTCTTTGACAATATAATTTCTTTAAAAACTTCAGAATTAATATAGTTTCAATAACTTTCATGTACCATCAGCCATACCAAAGTTAATTTTTGGACATAGTTCTCTAAATCTGTAATAAATACTGGCCTCTATTTCAGAATGATCCCCTTTCTCCTTCATTTCAGTGGTTACAATCTTTAAAAACAAAAATGGTTAATGGGGTAAGGTAATACTCCTTAATTGGATCTTTACCGTTAGGCTAGCTTCCATTTTTCTGTTTGAAAAGTCATAATGAGAGCCATTGGAGAAATATCTGCAGTATTATTTTCCATTGTTTGAGTTAAATAAGCATATGACTTTTCCACCCCTGCCTACTAAAAATTATTGCACTAACTTAGGCCAAAGGAGGATAAAACCTTCCTTAAGGAATTGTAGCCTATTCCATCTCTGCGTAGAAATTTGTCGGTTTTTGACTGGGCTTATCTATTTCTTATAATTCCTTGCTAAAAGCAGTAAGGGACATTAAATAGTGGCAACATTCTGTTTTCATCCCCAAGCCCTAGAATCACATTCTCTTTAAAGCATGTGATCTGTTTTCTAAGTTATTGCAGATAACAGTTTAAATACTTGACTATAACATAACAAGGCTTATAGCTTTCCAGTTTGCAATACAGGTTTTCTTACTATCCACTTTTAGTTTCTGTTTGTTTGTTTGTTTAACTTGTAGCAGCATACTATTTCCATTGCCAGTTTTGGCGTCATTTAGTGTGTAGATAAAACCATGAAATCTATAAAACCCCAGAATACTGTGGCATAAATAACTCAATATTTTTTTTTGTTTTGTCCATTGTTTGTTTTTTGTTGTTATTGTTTTGTTTTGTTTCCCTTTCTTTCTCTCCAAAAATAGTCCAGGGAGGGTGTGTGGAGCCTGGTCCAGTTGATTATCCAAGATTTTTGTTTGCCTCAACAAACAAAACATCCTCAACATGTGGTTTTCATGTCTGATTTTCATGTCTGATGTCATCCTTTCTGATGGAGGCATAATAGTCCATAGCATTTATGGACCACATCTTCCTTATCCATTCATCCATTGAGGGGCATCTTAACTCTTTCCACAATTTGGTGACTATGGCCATTGCTGCTATGAACATTGGGGTACAGATGTCCCTTCTTTTCACTACATCTGTATCTTTCACTACATCTGTATCTTTTCACTACATCTGTATCTGTATACACAGTAGTGCAGTTACAGGGTCATAGGGAAGCTCTATTTTTAATTGCTTAAGGAATCTGCACACTGTTTTCTAAAGTGGCTGCACCAACTTGCATTCCCACCAACACTGTAAGACTTCCCATTTCTCCACATCCTCTCCAACACACGTTGTTTACTGTCTTGTTAATTTTGGCTATTCTAATTAGTGTAAGGTGGTATCTCAATGTGCTTTTGATTTGAATCTCCCTAATGGCTAGTGGTGATGAACATTTTTTCATGTGTCTATTAGCCATTTGTATATCTTCTTTGGAGAAGTGTCTGTTCATGTCTTCTGCCCATTTTATGTGTGTTGAGTTGGAGGAGTTCTTTATAGATCCTGGATATCAGCCCTTTGTCTGTAGTGTCACTTGTGAATATTTTCTCCCATTCTGTGGGTTGCCTCTTTGTTTTGTTGACTGTTTCCTTTGCTATGCAGAAGCTTTTGATCTTGATGAAATCCCAGAAATTCATTTTCACTTTAGTTTCCCTTGCCTTTGGAGACATATCTTGAAAGAAGTTGCTGTGGCCGATGTTGAAGAGGTTACTGCCTAGCTCTCCTCTAGGATTCTGATGGATTCCTGCCTCACATTGAGGTCTTTTATCCATTTTGAGTTTATCTTTTTGTATGGTGTAAGAGAATGGTTGAGTTTTGTTCTTCTACACATAGCTGTCCAATTTTCCCAGCACCATTTATTGAAGAGACTGTCTTTTTTCCACTGGATATTTTTTCCTGCTTTGTCAAAGATTTTTGACCATAGAGTTGCAGGTCCATATCTGGGCTCTCTACTCTGTTCCACTGGTCTATGTGTCTGTTTTTATGCCAGTGCCATGCTGTCTTGGTGTTTACAACTTTAGTTGTAGTAGTAAAGCTTGAAATCAGGCAATGTGATGCCCCCAGTTTTGTTTTTCTTTTTCAACATTTCCTTAGCCATTTGGGGTCTCTTCTGATGCCATACAAATTTTAGGATTGTTTGCTTAGCCCTTTGAAAAATGCCAGTGGAATTTTGATTGGAATGGTTTTGAAAGTATAGAGAGCTTCCATATGGCCCTGCAATTGCACTACTGGGTATTTACCCCAAAGATACAGACGTAGTGAAAAGAAGGACCATCTGTACCCCGGTGTTCATAGCAGCAATGGCCACAGTCGCCAAACTGTGGAAAGAACCAAGATGCCCCTTAACAGATGAATGGATAAGGAAGATGTGGTCCATAAATGCTATGGACTGTTATGCCTCCATCAGAAAGGATGAACACCCAACTTTCATATCAACATGGATGGGACTGGAAGAGATTATGCTGAATGAAATAAGTGAAGCAGAGAAAGTCAATTATCATATGGTTTCACTTATTTGTGGAGCATAAGGAATAATACGGAGGACATGGGGAGATGGAGAGGAGAAGGGAGTTGGGGGAAATTGGAGGAGGAGGCTAAACATGAGAGACTGTGGACTCTGAAAAACAATCTGAGGGTTTTGGAGGGGCGGGGGTTGGCAGGTTGGGTGAGCCTGGTGGTGGGTATTATAGAGGGCACATATTGCATGGAGCACTGGGTGTGGTGCATAAGCAGTGAATTCTGGAACACTGAAAAGAAATTAAAAAAAAATAAACTTAAAAAACCCAAAAAACAAAAACAAAAACAAAACACATTGAGATACTACCTTACACCAGATAGAATGGCCAAAATTGATAAGACAGTAAACAGCATGTGTTGGAGAGGATGTGGAGAAAGGGGAACCCTCTTACACTGTTGGTGGGAATGCAAGTTGGTGCAGCCACTTTGGAAAACAGTGTGGAGATTCCTCAGTGAACCTATTTAGTTCATACTATAACATCATGTTTCTATATCTATATAATGTGACTACAGTGTAGTAGTTTTGATGACATCAGTTTTAATAAAATATGTTCTCTCATGTTCTATATGTGAGAAATGACAAGTAACTAGATATCTTGCTTTTCACCTATTTATTCTTACATAGAGAATGAATAATATGTGTTCTCAATATTTGGGGAACATGCCAGCTTTTATTAGGTAATTTTAATTCCATATGCCTATGCTGAATATCACCCACCTGTGCACTGGTTAATAGGTAGACAGGCCTTGGTTCAGGCTGTGGAACTGGCAGGTACCTATGAACTGCTTTTAACCCCTCTGGATTCCAGACTGGGAGTACCTGTAGAACACTGACTTTGGAAGATACCAACAGATGAGAGACCCTTATAGAAGTTAAGGTTTCCAGAGGAGAAATTTGAACACCCGGTTGAAGAAGGAAAACAAAAATATAAATTTGGAGACATTGGCATGGGTAAAGGAACTCTGACAGCATCATCCCTCCCCATAAGGTTGTACAGCTTAGAGTTAGAAGAGGCCCACAATCTCTCCCATGGGAGAAAGAGAGAACAGTGAATGAGTACCCAATTTCTCAGCTCTGTGGGATGCTGCTAAGGAAATCCATTTGTCTCACACACCAGGGTATTGAAATGGGAGATCCATAACTCAGGTGGGAGGAGGACATCAGGAATGAGGCAGAGAAGAATATCAGAGGATTTTAAAGGGACAGAGGCTCTACTATATTCTGGATTCCAGCAGTAAGTCCATTTGCCATCTGCTGGGAAAAATCTCACCTAAGGATTACCATAACCGGCTCACATATACCTCAAATCTCTCAAGTTCAAAATGCACATCTCCCCAGTTTATCTGGTTCCTTGCATACAATCCCAAGGGTGGCCTTGGGAGCAAATTCAGGTAGACGGGGAACCTATTCAAAAAACAGGCCAGGGTCTGTGGATAAGAGAGAAATGACAATCATAATCTTAAACTATAATGCCACCCTCAAGGGAAAAAAGTTTCTAGTAGCAAGTCTGGTGAGTTTTAAGAACTGGAGAAAGTATATATATAAGCTTAAGAATTTTGCCACAAAGGGTGCAAGAAGTGTGAGACAAGTATATTTAAAAATGCTACAGAAGGTCTCTAAATTTATAGCAGAACCAACAAAAAATATCTCCTACCTGAAGCCAGCTGGTAAAGATTAGGGGAGGTGACTATGGTTTCTAATGCAAAAAAGCAGTATAAAACTCCAAGGTACATGAAGAATCAAAGACACAGAGATCAGAAGATGACAATATTCCTCTAGTAACTGAAAATGGTGACATGGAGATCTGAAATTTACCTGATTT
>ML108364.1:0-58922 GCA_003697995.1 Taxidea taxus jeffersonii
AAACGAATCCAAGTCCAAGTGCGAGTTCCGAGGAGCCGCGCGCGGGCGTCGGGCTGCGGCTTGCTTATTACACTCAGTTGCCTGTTGTTCCTGCCGTCGCCGATTTGCACCTGCAATTACCTCGTCACACCTGGGAGCACACAGGTTTTGTTGATTCCATTTCAGGAATGCTCAGCCTACGTGTTTCCCAGAATAAAGAGTCTTCCAGAGCTCTGAATTCAGACACCGAGTGACAATTACTTGTGTTCTTGATTGTTTGAAAAAGAAAGTAAGACAAGGACAAGAGAGACAGAGAAAGAGAGAAAGAAAAGAAAAAGTAGGCAAAGTCTCACACCTCCCTTCAAAGGAACTGGATTTGCCAATCTGGGAACTTTCAGCCTCTGTTGCTTTTGCTTTTAAGTATCAGTGAACTCAGCCCCCCACTAACAAGATACAGAAATTCCACGAACAGCTCGCAGGACAGACTGTGTCATTTTCGACAAAGGCGGCTGGAAATCATTTACACCGCAAGATTCTCTGTGGTGATAACAAGGTATTCGAGATGAGAATGAGTCTGAGATCATCTTCAAAAGGTTCCCAAGTGAAATCTGCCCCCACTCTCCAGAAGATTCCTCTGGAAGAAAGCGGATGCCAGCACGTCACTTCGGGTTGTGGAGGCTGACATGATTTTCTGCACCTGTGCTCGAAGCCGCCGGTGCTTTCTGGATGCGGGGGGTTACATGAGAGGAGGCTGAAGTTCAGTGGGCGCCGCAGGTCAAATCGTCGGAGGGTTGGCTAGCCAGAAGTGAAGGAACCCTGCTTCCCGACAGGGCAGCAAGTATTGCTTCTGGGTTTCTTCACACACGGTTGAGTGCAATTCGGACCTGGAAGGCCCAGCAGCGGCTCCAAGCTGCAAAGATAAGCGACAAACATGGAAAGGGCTTTCCTACGGCCTCTGAGTATATTGCAAATCTCAGAAAGATACAGGCTCCAAGGTACAGGCTCTTGGAGTAAGGCCATCAATATCTGTGAGGCTCTGCTAAGACTAGAAATCCTTTCTAGATGTTCAAAAATGCATTTTTATTAATAAGAACGATGGTTCGGGGGCACCGATGAAATCATACTGAATACACGCCACACCCTTCCCAGGCAATGAGAGTTTCTCAAAGTCTCATTTTGACTCATTTGACGCGGTGGCGACCGTTAATATCCGCACGTCACCGATCGGGATGCTGAAGGCTGAGGAACCCCAGTACCTTTTCCAAGGACTCATGAGTACTCACTTTTAGAAAAAGTTAGTGTGCTGGACTCCAGAGAACAAATGCTTGGACACCGGACCTACAGATAATTTGTAAATACGTATTTGTGGAGAGAAAGGTAGTCTTAGTGAGTTCTTTTCTCTTGGATTCGATATTTGACGTTGACCTGATTCAGTCTCTGAGACCCCGGGATGTCCCAGCTGGGAAAAATGAACTGAAGGAAGGCCACTGAGAAAGATTTTGAGTAACATGTCGTTATTTTCAAAATGTACTTCCTGAACCCTGTATGTGTATAGAAGCATCTTGATATTCCCCATGCAGCCTGGAGACTAGCTAATAATGTAATAAATTTATGCATGGGAATCTTAGCGTGTTCTCCATGGACCCATGGAACGAGCAGTAAGACTCAAGCTAAATTTCCTGCATTTCACTCAGCAGAAAAGATCAAGGAATGTGGACCGACTCCAGGAAATCCAAGATCTGTCGACAAGCTATATTTTCATATGGTCGTCTTTCAGAAGGAAGACATCAGGGTGAAACAAGGTGTACCTGGAATTATTCCACTCAAGACTGGACACATCAGTGGAATATTTCTCCAGGGCCCGTTTGTGCTGTGTCAGTTTTTTCGTTGAAGAAATGTGGTTTCTGCTTTCCCTATTTACTTTCCCTGGTTTTCCTGCTTTCTGAATGAGACTGTAAATTCACAGTAGCAGATGGCACCTTCTCAGAAACCCTGTCAGGCAGACCTATAGAGCACAGAGGGACAGGCTCAAGCAGGCAAGACAAAATCAGCACTAAAATCCCACTTTAAAAGGAACAGTGTGGAAGTTTAGAGACATTGCCTAGTTCTTCAAATCAGCAGGCATCCTTGGAGGATCTGGCAGCAACACTGTACTGTGGTTAGCTGCCGGTACAAAGGGAGAATGAAAAGATGAGAAAGAGGAATTATTCCCTTCTTCGAGAGACTTACACTTCTGTGTGGGAGATGGACACGTGGGCCATTCGCTAACATACAAATGTAAGCGCTCAACAGTTCTAACTGTGGCTGAGAAATAAGAAAGTATCATCTCGTCTGCTGGTTGCTGATAAGAGGGCAGTAGAGAAAAAACAAGGAGTTTCACAGTGCTGACATTCGTGTGCTTAGAGTACAAGATGGGAATGATTAGAGGTTGAGGGGTTTGTTCAAACAGGGTGAGTTTCGTGATATTGACACTGACGTTAACATGGAGCGGCCATGTCCCATATGGAAGCCGCGGGCCTCGGGAAAACAGAAGGGGTATAGAGGACCCACTGCAAGTTCATCCTAAGAATGACAGGGGCCATGACCACTTTTTTTTGCATGTGAGGCTCACCACTAATACTATTTCATCCCCACATGATATTTGCTTACAGTCAGCAATTCAGAAATTAAAACATGAAGTCAAATGTTAGCAAAGAATGATGAGGCTAGATGTCTTATTTCTATACCCAATTGATTGATTGATTCATTCAACATTTCCTGCATGACTAGGACCAGATACCATGCCTAGCACTGGGGCTACGGAGAGAAATCTCACATTTGCTTACCATTACAAAATAAGAGATAAGCACGTGTTTTCCGTTGAGGACCTGGTGGGATGCAGGGTAAGGGGGGTTAGCACTTTTGCTCTTGCTTCCCATGGTCCTTAGAATTGAAACGGAACCATGCCTGGTAACTCAATATCTAGAAAATCTATTTCACCATCTCCCCAGTGCAGAAGTCAACTTGGGTTTTATGGCCCATTCCTTCTACAACATTTAAAGTTCCCTTTTCCTGACTTTCTTCCAAATATTCCATCCATGATGTATGTTTGGGCTTTTCTCTTTCGGACCAGCTGGTTGTTTCTCACTCTTAGAGGTTCAAAAGCAAATTTGTCTTAAAAATGGAGACTTCAACATGTCACGATGTCGTGACAGATCCTTCACGTGGAACGGTGGGCCTGAGGGAGTGAGGGTCAAACCAAATATGTCGTGAGGGGCACCTGACAACGACTGGGTTTTCGTAACCTCTGTGATTTGACATCTCCAAGTGCTCTGTCAGTACTCTGCAACCCCATCTTCTTCTGTTGTTCATCATACCAGCTCTGTTTTCTATTTGGAACATCTTGGTTTTTCAATAATCAGCAGAGTTACTGTTCTAGAAACTTCCTATGTCTCTAGTCTCTCGACGAGAGTATGTGGAGATGTGCCCAGCTCTTCAAGGGCACTGAGACTGACCACAATATTCACCGTATATGATCAAAGGAGGGAGAATCCTATGTAATCGCCCAAGGGTGGTAACATACATGGTCCTCAACTTTATGGGAACAGGGAGAACCCGGCAGAAAGTCCTGGGGAGACCAAGCTTGGCAGGCTCCTTGCCTGATGACAGCAAAGGCATTTATGGCAGAACATCTTAGAGAGTTGGAACTTTGTGAAAAATGACTTCAGGAAGTTGTTTCAAGGAAATAGAAAGTCTTTGCTGACTCAACTTAGCTAATCCCAGATGGAATACATCTCTTCAGTCCAAGTGTCAGGGATCTGGTAGCTGATCGTTTGAGTGTATTCCTTTATCTTGAACCCACTGGAAACAGGACAACATTGCCTTTCCTCAAAGCTGGTTTGAAGTTTCTTGTTTGGTCAGTAGCAATAATTGATTACTATTCCTGCCAGGTTCCTATGTTATGGGAACAGAGAGGATTTGGGATCATAGACTGTGGGGGGCAAAGGAGACTTAGTGATGGTGTAATTCACATTCTTTATAGACAAGGCCAGAGATACTAGGTAACTTTCTGAAGGGTACAACTGGTCAGGGACAGTATGAGGGTAAAAAGGCGGTCTTCCTCAGTCCTAGTGAAGCAGTGTTTCATCTGCGACATACCAACTCAGCATGTAGCATGGCAATCGGAGATTCTCCTCAAGCCCGAGTTACTTCCCAACTACCAAAGCTCTGCTTAGTAAGACCAGGGCTCCAGAGTCCTAAACTGACTAGCTTCCAAATAAGTGAGTAGATCTTTCAAATTAGTTTTATTCAATACCACATTAGATCCTTATACTTCTAGAACAGTGCTATCCCATAGAAATAGAATGTGAGCCATAGCTCCTATTTTCAAGTTTTTATTGGCTACATTAAGAAAAACAAAAAGAGATAAGTAAAATCAATGTAATATATTTAACTCAGGATTCCAAAACACTATGATTTCAACAATAGAATCAGTATAAGCTGTTACTGATGACATAGTTTACATTTTCAAAAATACTAAGTCTTTGGAATCTAGTGTGCATTTTATTTCAATAGCCACATGTGGCTAGTGGCCACCCTATTGGGCAGCCCAGCTCCGGAACTTGTCCTCTTTCTGTGGTCTCTGCTGACTTCAACTTAGAGGGGAACTTCAAATGGTTTCCTTTCTGAGAAGGGTATTTTCTAAATCAAAACCAAAAAGATAAAATCATGTCTTGTTTTCAAGAATGAGAAGCAGCCCAGAAGATGCAGTTTAGAAACCAACATATTCAAATTTCCAGTACATTTTAATTTTTTTTTTTGTTTTTTGAAGTGAGGGTGTAGCATATTGAAATTGGTACTTGAAAAATGTAAAGCAAATGGAAGCTGTGGATAAGCCACCCTAGAGAATAAATACTGATTTTGGAATAAGCTACTCCAATGGCCGTGGTTCTTTTCCTCTTGCCGAAACCCTCTCATGATTTTGATCTGTCACTATTGGCTAGCTGATATGGTCTCAATAACCCTATTAGACCCTCTGTGGCTCTGATGTTACAAATCCCTTGAAAGTGTCCTCTACAACATGCATTTTTCTTCCATAGGCAATATTC
Source organism: Taxidea taxus jeffersonii (assembly GCA_003697995.1). Taxonomy (NCBI): domain Eukaryota; kingdom Metazoa; phylum Chordata; class Mammalia; order Carnivora; family Mustelidae; genus Taxidea; species Taxidea taxus. The sequence goes on from ML108364.1 coordinate 5,067, forward strand.
TACTTTCCTACATAATAAATTTCTTTGAAAATAGAATTTCCCGAAGTTGGACAACAGACACATATTATTGGTTGAAGCGGGGAGGGAAAATTAATTCTTAGCAGAAATTGATAGTAATAGTCCAGAAGGTACCAGATTATGAGACTGAGAACTTTCTGGGCTAGGGGAAAAGGGGGAAGTCGGCTATGGAAAGGCACCTTGTGACCAAGTAGCCTTGGTCAAAAGAGACTCTCGGCTCTTAGAGGCAGAGCTACCGTGTTGGTTCATGTCTGTATTTGTGAGGTCTGGCACATTATGTGGACATGTGGAAGCTTCGTAGAAGATTGTTAATGAGATGAATAAAGGACGAAGAAAATCAAGCCCCACATAATTTGTTCTGTTCCTTTTTAACCTCTTCCCTCTTCTGGATCCTCCGACAGTGGTCATGGAAGACTGGTTGGAAAGCTCTGAACCTTTAAAAATCCACACTTTGGCCAGTGAGATGAAGGTCTTTATTTCTTGACTCTCAAATCGGGAATCAGAAGGATGGTGACTACCTCTGGCTTGGAAGAGGACCCCTGCTCCAGTGGTGCCTATCTCTCAAATCCCCCTCTCCCAGTGCCTTACAACAGGTATCCTGAGAGGTGGGAGGGAGGTCAGTGGGGCAAGATGGCGTTCAGGCCTCTAGGACACTGCCTCCCATCCTCTGGTTCCAGCAATGGCAAAGTCTTCCTGCTTTGTGTTCTCACCACCTCACCATAAGCCTGGCCAGGCCTGTCTGATGTGGTCCCAGCACATCTTTGACTCCATGGTGTAGAGTGGGGCTTTAGCACTCACACAAGAATAATCTGGAGGTGTCAAGGCATTGAAACCCCTTTTCTAACATGAGACAGAAGCTCGAAGACAAACGCTAATTTTTCTGTCTACATATCAGATGGCTGGCTCAGACCCTCTTCAGGACTGTCCCAATGTTCACGTCCTGCAGCAGTGGCCCACTCTCTAGATCACCTCTGTTTTGTCTTTCCCTCCTTCCATTTTTCGTTCCCCCACCACTCACTCTGCTGCTCCCTGTGGACCTGTCCCAAATGAACTCCTCACCAGCTTTGTCTCAGGTATGACTTTGGGGGTGGCAGGGGGCATCCCAACTAAAGAGGGATCCTGCCCTGATGTGACCCAACAGAAGTGGGCTTCAGGTTCCAGGCAGTACAGAGGCTGAGTGGAGACCCACTGGCCACGGGCTTGACTGACGGGGGGATGGGGAGCAAGATTCAAACATGGCTCTGCATGAGGGTTTGGACGTGTGTGTGTGGGGGGGTGCTGGGAGGTAGAAGGGAAGGTGCTCTGAATTTCCCCCATCACAAACACCTGCTGGCAGTTAGCTGCATGGCCTTAGTGGAAGTCAAATTTTCCTCCCAAGAGGAACTTGGGAGGAAAGCAACAGGGTGTCTCAGAGAATTCTTTTATGCCAACTGATGTGGAAAGCCAAATTTGGCTAGTGACAGATAATCTCAGGCTCAGTATTCAAAATGGAGATTATAAGAAAGTTGAGTTTCAACTCAGCTCAACCGCAGGTAGCCTGTAGCCCCATAACTGGGAGAGGGGAATGGACTAAATCCCTCTCCAGAGTTGTTTTGTCCCTTGTGAAGCACTTAGGGTGTTTAAGTATATGCGTAGGGGTTCAGGGAGGAAGAGAGACATCTGTGTGTATGTGTGGGGGCATGAATTTAATTTTCAGAATGTGTGCTGAGTGATCTAGCAGATCTTGGCAACTTATTCAGAGCCAGGATAAATGACTCAGGTGGGGCAGAGATCTGGCGAGGGGAAGAGATGGCCAGATTCTGTATCACAGACGACCCACTTATTACCCCAGTATCTCTCTCTCTCTCTCTCTCTCTCTCTCTCTCTCCCCATCACCCTCCAAATGCGCATGGAATAATGGGGTAAGAGGTAGCTCCAAAGAAGGGAGAAATTTTTTGTAAAGGTGATAATAATGCCCTCTCTTCTGTCAGCTTCGAGCCAGTCTTGCTTGGGTATGTGGCATCGAGAACAGATGCCCAAAGAGATCAATGGCAAACAAATAAAAACCAGCTTCCTAAAGCTCATCTCTGGAGAAAGAAGGATAACTCCCTGCCAGAGGAGCCTCATGAGCCGACCAGCCAGGCAAGTCTAGGATGCGTTCCCACCCTGCTCTTGAATTCTTCCTCTTCCCCGGGCCTGGAAAACACACCCAACCCTAGGGCAGTCTGAGTACCACCAAGCCCACTTGGAAGAAGAGCTCTAGGTTTAGCCATAGGCTTGTTCACCCTCAGTGCTTTGACAACATGGTTTTGGGCCTCGCTGATGCCTGGGCATTTGCCTCCACCTCCTCTCAGGGACTCTGGACATCACTCACAGGCTGGTCCAGGAAGCCATAATGTCAAGGCCCATCGCAGGAGGCCTATCACCTCTTTTGTGGTGGGCTGCCCCCTTGAGGAGCTCTCCACCTCTGACCTGCTCTTGTGTATTTCTTGCTTGGGCAGTTATGGGGTATCATTATATCATCAGCTCTGTTCCCTTTCCGGGATTTTGGCTTGGCCCAGTCACAGCTCAGTCCAGAAGACCACCTTAAGAGGGGCTATCCTTGTAGCCCTCACCGGGCTGTGGGGTAGCTCTCACCTCCCTGGGCCCTGATTGTAGCTTCGCACCTCTAGCTTTATCCTAAAGACCTCGCTGTAGCTTTTCCCTGGGTTATCAGCTCACCCCACACACCCTACGTTCACTCCCAAGAGGCTTTAGGACACGTCACATACGCAATGCAATGCACTTGCTCCAAGCAACAAAGAGCAGGGGGTCCTGTACATGAGGTGAGATCCTTGAATCCTTTTAGTTCACTCCAATGAATGCCTCAGGCCTGCTGAACATCTGTGGGTCCAAAAAACATAAGCTGCCGAAGACCGGAAGGTGGGTCAGAGTACTTCAGAAGCGGGATGGGAGAGGTGACTGCGAGGTAAGGGTCCAGCTAGATTCTTGGACTGACCTGCACGTTCATGACCCACCCACAGACCACTCAAAGAACCAAGCCATGGTCACCCTGGAACCAGGATTAAAGAGTGTGAAATGGCTCATTGACAGCACAAGACCCCCTAGTCCCTGCGGCTGTGGCCAGTCTCTGCTATCATTTGATAATTAATACATTTTGGGGCCATTAACTAAAGTCACATTCAGTAAAAAGTAAATGCTGACTTGGGAACTTATGGGGAGCTTTTTTTTTTACTTTTAAGAATTGCTTGAGCACTCTCTTTTCGAAAACACTGGGAAGTTATGTAAAGAGAGATGAATACATTATAGTAAGTTTGAAACTGCCTCCAGCCTGTAAGTCAGGCTAAAAACATAGACATTCACTACTGTTTTCCCTCTGTTCACCAAAAATTTCACTTGTCAAAACAAGAAAAAGATGAATTTATCATTGTACCAAATGTAAAATGAACTGGAAGCCACGGCTCAGCATATGCCCATCTTGCTCGTAAAATCCTCGTGGATCTTTGAAGCAAGATGGGTACTTGCTTTTTTTTTTTTAACTTCTTGAAATAGTTGCAGACTGATTAACAAAGCAGTTCCAAATAGTCCCAGGTGACAGGCTTATTTCCCACAGGGGCCAGCCGACATGTCTTTCCTCCACTGTTACCGTCCTTACCTCTAATGTCACTCCCCGTCTCGCCAGCTCCAGGCCAGCGCCAGGTACGCTGAGAAGCCAACCCCTCTTTTCCAGCTGAAGAGCCCACAGCTGCCCCCTACGAATGACATCACCTCACGCTAAGAAAATATTACATCTCACAGGCTGTGTGATTTCCATGTTCGTATCTGACACTGCCAAGCGGGAAACAATTTCAGCGTGCCAGCGCCAAGGTGACAGTGTGGTGTAGGTCTTGGAGGGGACAATGACACAGCTCAAAGGCTGTGAAGCACATCTAGCCAGAACTTCTCACTTCAGGTGGGGTTCGAGGGTGAAAACCCTTGTCGACTATGCTGACCATGACCATGACAGCATCATCAAGGTAAAAAAAAAAAAATCATCTGAGTATCTACCTTCTGTAGAATGAACACATTTCTCGTGGACTTAGGAATTAGGTGTTTTATTTCCTTTTAGGGGAATAGGAACCGGTGCAGAGAGAGCCTTCGTTTGTCCACCTTCTGTATAACTTATTGCAAATAAAACACAAATCCATTTTAAACATATCCTCAGGGGGTTGTTTCCAAACGTATTAGAAAGACTCTTTCTGTAACTTTTTCATGCGTTTTGGACTTTTGGAGGAGTTTTTTTTTTATTCAGGAGGGAAGTCTGCGTGCTAGGAAGTCATGGCCATTTGAAGGGCCTCAGTGGCAGTCCCCAGATTCCCTTTACTGAAGAGGCCCTTCTAGTCCCTGAGTTTCGGGAGAGAAGACATTACGGTCAGGAAGCTTGTCAGATGCCAGAATGATGCATGCTTCTTCCCCCTTCCCCAGCCCATCTCCATCACGGAGCGAGCAAGTTTGTATCGCTGTGGCTTCTTCCTCCTTATAGAAATAAAACTCTTTAATTAATTCCTGGAGAGGTGTGAAGCCTGAATTTCACCATACACCCCGTCATCAATACTGGGGAGAACTATTTTAGGGAAGACTGAGGGGGAAAGAAAGAATTCCCAACCTACCTCTTTTTCCCCGCCTTGATTTAATAAAGTCTCTTAGCCTCCTGAGCCCGCTGTGGTTTTCTTGAATTGCACAGCTGTTCCACAGCTGGCAACAACCTAGATCAATGCTGATCTTTGGCCAAAATGAAATGAGGACTCAGTAGAACGGAAAGTTAGTGCAGAGCCACTGGGGCTGGCTGGGGTGGATTCCTCCCCATGGAAGACCAGAAGCCCAAAGATGTACTGGACCTTAAAAGGAAAAAAAAAAATCTTCAAACAATTGGCTTTGGAACAGATGCATAAGCAAATCCACCCGAGAACTACTGTGTTTCTCATCTTTCATCCGTCTACAGGGAACTGGATTCCTCTTGGAGGATTTCAGGCTGGAAGCACGCAGGGGTCCCAAAGGGGCAAGCAGGATCTACGTTATCTTGCAAGCTCCCGCCCTGCCTGGACTAAGGAGGCTGATCTGGAAGGCAGAGAGGACGAGTTAGAAAAGTCTTTCTTTCGGGATCTTCTTCCTTCTGCTCTTTTGAACCAGGAAAATCTCCTCCAAGCCCTCAGGTTTCTTAATCTTTCCTTTACTATTTATCAGGGGCTGAGAAGGCTCACTCAAGTTGAGAGGAAGTACGTACACACTGGATTGATTTCAGACACAAGTGTTGTTGAGGAACATACCAGCCAGCTCCCTCCTCCCCCTGCTTTCTTCTAGTCTTTCTATTTTTTAATACAGTGTGGGGCCCTATCTAGCAAAAGGGGAAATAAGGGACAAATTATCTCATGGAATGTTGTAGGTTCTTAGTGAAAGTTTACATCCAGACCCATTAATAAGTAGCTGTTATTGCCTAACACAGTCTATAAGTATGTACGGGATAGAAAATATTGATATAGTTGACAAATTACGGGTCACAATGCATGTTTTCATGAAAAGCTCTGAATTCACCCATTTTGGGCAAAGTGGTCAAGTCCATGTACCTGGGAAATAAAAAGACAGTGAGTTTGGACGAGCCGTGACTGCCAGCCCAACCGTGGGTGACCTTTCACAAGTGGCTTGGTGACCTGCTGCTGTGGAGAGAAAAGCAGAAGTCTGCCCACCTTGCACACCCCCCGCCACAGGCTATGGTGAACTGAACTGGTGCCTTCCCTCCTCAGCCAGTCCTAGCCAGGAGTTCCTGTGTAGCTCAGCCCCTGTTCTCCAAGGCTAGCTGGTCCTCCACACAGCAGCTCCACATTTTAAGGGCTTCAGGTGGGCTGAAGTGGTATCTCTGGGGATGGTACAAAGAAATCTGTGTTTTTCAAAAAGAAAATTATTTTAGGAGGGAGGGAGGGGGAGAAGAAGAGGGAGGGAGAATTTTAAGCAGATTCCGAACTGAGTGTGGAGCTAGATGTGGGGATTGATCTCATGACCCAGAAATCAAAACCTGGGATGAAACTGAGAGTTGGATGCTCAAGTGACTCTACCACCCAGGGGCCCCAGAAGTCTGTGTTAAACAGGAAATTCCTCTGGATGATTCTAATGACTAACCAGTTCGGGTAACTGTTGCTTTAACTGAGTTTTATGAACTTGACTTATTTTATGCTCTGGCTAATAAGATTCTGACTGCTTTTTCTGCCTTTACTAACTTTTCTGGCTGTGACTCTGGTCTTCCTTCTTCCATTTCTGTTTGAACAAATTTCTGGTCTTAGCCCCTGCTGTTGATCCCACTCTGTTGACCCCATGCACTAGACAATTTCAGTTGCCTCCCAAGCATCCTCTCCTCCATTTACCACCACACCCTGGCTTCTCTTTGGGAATTCACCTTTCCTTTCTTTTCTGCTTTTGAGTTTGGTTGAAATTGTCCCCACCTCCAGTTCTAGGGATGGTACCTGATTGGCTAAACCAATGAGTATAATCTATTCCCTCCTTGGGCATAGAATGATTAATTCAAGGATGGGCAAAACAGAGAGAAATAGAGGTCAGTGACTTCACAGGTATTTGGAATACCTGGAAAATTCTGTCCTTATTTTATTTGAAATACTGGAAGGAATGCTTTATTTTTTCCTTCTAGATGCTACAAGGAAGGAAGCACCAGGAGAACCACTGGCAGCCATCTTGTGACTAGAAGGGAAGAATCTGCCAAAAATGAATTCAATACTGAAGATGCAAGGCTGACAGAACAAAGAGAGAAACTGTGTCCTGGTTCCATTTGCAGAGCTGCTGTCCCATTAGGTGAATATTGAAATAGTTTAAATTGAAAGATGATGAAGCCCCAAACCAAGACAGTGACAGCTATTGATAATGCAGAGGAAAAAAAACATCAGTTCGTGGAGTAAGGTCTCCAACACGGCAGGAGTGGATGGGGTCCAGGGTGTTGGTAGAAAGCTAAATCTTGGGTGAGGAGAGGTATACTGATACTTTAAATAAGGGAGGAAAGGAAGAAAGAAATACATGACTAGTTTCGTTTTCAGTTGAACTCCAGACTTGTTGGTTCATTCAATCATTCGATCATTTGCTCATTGGACCAACACTTATTGCCAAGTATTGAGCTACATGTTTGGGATATGACATTTCTCCTTCATAATCCTTCCCTACAATTAGCCAAGCCAAGCTAAAATTTCCACGAAGATTTGGAAGATGTACTTGCACAAGGTATCCCATTTCCTGAATTCTAAATCACCCTAAGCTAGTTATACTGGAATTTGATACATCTTCTCAGAGACACATTGAAATTCCCTCAAAGCCTTAGAGATTCTGTGAACCCAATGCTTTGGTATAGATTTTGGACCACGACCATATTGCCTCTTTTTCTAATGTAACACGAGACCACGGTCTTAACAAAGGGGCTCCATGTTTTTCTTCCCTGAAAGTAGTAAACCCTCAAATCCTTCAGAAGCTAAAGTCTCTGCTTTAGCCAGCCTTTCTAGATAGGGTTCGAAGGGCCTGTAGTTAGCCAGCTCCTTCTGGAAATCACATTGTTTCAGACAATGTCGAGCCCTGATGGGTGGAGAAGCAAGAATGCTTTCAGTGGTCTCGTTTGCAAGCCTTTGATGTTTCTTCTAAGTCATATTGTGTCAGTGGAAACGTTGCTCTGAGGAGATTCTGGCAATTCTTTCAAAATGCACAAATGTTGAGTGTGTGTTTTTAATGGCTTCAAGCAATTAAAATAATTTAGAAATAATTAGAAGTAGCAACTCACTAAGCCAAGAAGGCTGAGGGCCTGGATGGCCACTGGCTTGTTCTTGTGCCTGGGACAGTGTTGTGAAAGGGATGCTTAGGTCAATGGTAGTTCCTGCTGAGAAAATTCAGGCATAATCTAAATCAGCTGTTGACTCTGTGGTGCAGATGCCCCTGAAAATGGGTTCATTAGAAATTAATTGGGAAGAAAAAAAAAAGAAAAAAGAAATTAATTGGGAAGAAACGTGGTCCCTTAGGAAAACAATTAAATACAAATGCAGGAACGAACATATTAAATATATAAACATACACAACAACAACAAATAAAAAAAAATGAAGTGATATCTTTAAACTAGAAACCTATGGAAATTGAAGTCAAGCACCCAAAGTGTTCGGTCCAAGAGAACTCTCCAAGGATACAGAGGGAGGGGAAGTAGCTGATGCAGAAGGGAAGGAGATTTCATGTCAGAAATCGTGTAGACAACGGTCAGCCAAGGACAGAAAGGGATGGATTAGGTACGCCATAAGCACATTAAGATGATAAGAAATTTCCAGCATCAGAAGGAATAAAACAGTTGAAAGATCATTAACATGAATCAGAGATTAATCGAAATAAAACTTAAGAAGGCTGAGCCTGGGTTATCTGCTATCAATGGGACTTGTTTTAGCTGGGAATTTCAGAGGATTTGTCACCAGATAATATGGATAGAGAGTTGCTCTTAAGTCTTTAACGGGATATAACCAAATGAAGTAATCCTGCAAGATGACTTTCCTTTCACAACGACCCACATTCAAGACAAAATATATATATATATATATATATATATATATATATATATATATGCATAAGAACATTGTGTCTTTTGCAAACAAATATGCAAAATATATCCTCTCTGTGCTTCATTATTCTCCAACTCCAGAGAAAAATCAGTTTTGATCTCTTTCTTTGAAAGAACCAAATTTGAATTTGAGCGGCACTTCTCGCCAAATGAATTCATCTTTCAATTATGTTAGAAGTTAGAAGGACACACAGAGGGGAAAAAATTCAAATCCTTTTTCTGTTGCCTCCAATCAATCCAAATCCTTTCCATTTTAAGATAGCAGCAAAAACTTGGATATTCAGAAAGTCAATTTCACCAGAAGCTTGAGTTTCTGAATTCACAACAATGATCACAGGCAATTACAGCCTTTACCTTTTTCCATTAACAGCAAGAAAAAGACAATTTAAACAAAACCAAAAACTCTTGTATGGCTTCCCCCCACATACCCTTTATGGAACTGACTATCATTCCTTGCTATCTATATATTTGGTACTTTCATCACAGGACAGATAATGAACTAGGATTCTACTTTTGACCTAGTGGAAACATTGGGCTCTTATGGTGTTGCCTTCTTCTTTTTCTTCCCTCAAATGTGAATGATATAACATTTTTGCTACATGTCTTTCCTGAGAAGGGACTCCACTTGCCTGTGAGCTTCCACTTTCCTAGGTTAACTGTCAAGGTCCAGGTTCCAGGGTCCATGTCCACATGTAAGGGCATCAGCAGAGGCAGACCTTAGGGCTGGAGAGTCTTAGGGAATGACAGATCTCTTTGGACACATTGGTGACCCACCGGAAGTGTGTGCTGCAAACCGAATGCCAAGTCAGGGGCCAGCCTTGGCCTTTAAAATTAGAAATCCTGGCTGGGCTGGGCAGGGCCTATAAGATGTTGCCGTGGCTCAGACCACAAAAGGAAGACAACTTTCATGGATTTGGAGGAGCCTCTCTGGCCAGGAGCTCCTTGCCATTTCTCTGGACACTGACAGGCTCTGTAGAGACCGAGACGGTTGGCCACTGAGTCCCAGCCCTTGGAACCTGGGAGGCAGCACACCACAGTGTTTAAGGGCACACACAAGCTTTGGGTTCAAGCAACCTGAGAACTAGGCCTTTCAGATAGGGCCCTGGAAGCTTGTGAAGGGGATAATAGCCTGGAGAGCCAAGGCTCCTAATTTGCAAGAGCTGGGTGTTTTGGAAAACAAAACAGCAGAAGGAGTACAAGCCTTCAATTTATGATATAAAAAACATATTGGAAAGAAAATTCATAAAGGGCTCAACTAGCTTGTCTGCAGAGACTAGACGAAGATCGTCTGAACTGGTAGAGCAGAAGCTTAGAGGGAGAGAAAAGACAGCTGACATGTGGCTCTTTCTCTGAGAAGGGGCCCTATTCCTTGCCCACCAGCCTGGGGTGGGGTTAGGCTGGACAATGAAAATCCCAGACAAGTGGGCAAGTGACTCACTGCCTGAATGTCTGAAGGGGTGTTGGGCTTCAACAAGAAGCCCTCCATGTCAGCATGGGGTGTGGACTGACAGCGGAACCGACTGTCAGAACGTTGGAGGCAGGCAAGGCAAAGAGGAGGGGTATGGGCGAGGTCAGAGCAGAGGGGCTAGGGGACATCCTTGCAGACAAGAGAGGTCACCTGAGGACTGGATGTGGGTTCCTCCTCATTCGTAGATATGATGCTTTCGCCCCACCCCCCACCCCCCACCCAGCTCAGGGGAAGAGCTGAGAGGAGGACGGCTTGGGAAATGTTAATATCAAATGAGAAAGCACAGAGAAATCCCGGAGGTGACTGAATTATCTGGCTATAACTGGATCGCGTATCTTGCCAGTAGGCTATACAAAGTCTTAAAAGATAATTTAAGTTCCTTCGAAAAATAATAAAATTTATAGTTTTTAGGTGCCCAAGTTTGTGGCTTGCAAATTTTGTACCCGGTAAAGAACTCAGTGTAGTGAACCTTTCAGTGGAGAATCATGAAGACTTTAAATACTTGATGACTAGAAGTAACATTTCATAGTAGAAAGAAGAGACCCAAGCTTGTAGTTGGGTAATGAGTTAATTAACTTCCAAGTTAATTGAAAGCAATAGAATTTTGTCGATGCACAGCTAGATGTGCAGACTTGTCCATGTACTTTCTTGGCAGTGGTATGCCAGAAGGGGGGAGCAACTCAAATGTCTATCAGTTGATGAGTAGATAAGTAAAATGTGGTATATCCGCAGCATGAACTATTAATCAGCCATAAAATGGGACGCAGCACCGATGCACACTAAAGCATAGATAAACCTTAGAAACATTTTGTTGAAGGAGAGAAGTCAGTCGCAAAAGGTCACATACTGTATGATTCTATTTTTAGAAAATGTCCAAAATAAGGAAATCTTTAGATTGAATGTAGAGTAGCCATTACCAGGGGCTGGAGAAAGGTGTGTGTGTGCCAATGGCGAGGGACAGCTCATGTGTATGGGATTTCTTTTAGGAGGGACAAAAATATTATAAAAGTGATTCTGGGGATGATTGCACAACTCTGTGAATAGACTAAAAAACATTGAATTTACACTTTCAGTGGGTGAGTTGTATGGTATGCAAATTATCTCTCAGTTATCTGTTTGTTCTTGTTTTTTAAACAGATGGGCAGAGAGTGTCCAGACCGTTTTGGCGAGTGCTAGGGCAGAGTGTCAGTCTTCTATTCGACCCAAGCTGAGCACATAGAGGCTCAAAAGCAATTTGTGAGATGGGTCAGGTAGGCATTTTCATTTTACTTTTACTTTTAATGCATATTTGGCCAAAGTTGGCATCCAAATCTAAATTCAAATCTACGATTGCATACACTTGTTCCTTGAGCATATAAGAATGTTACCATCTGGGCACCTGGGTGGCTCAGTGGGTTAAGCCGCTGCCTTCGGCTCAGGTCATGATCTCAGGGTCCTGGGATCAAGTCCCGCATCGGGCTCTCTGCTCAGCAGGGAGCCTGCTTCCCTCTCTCTCTCTCTGTCTGCCTCTCTGCCTACTTGTGATCTCTGTCAAATAAATAAAAAAATTTTTTAAAAAATCTTAAAAAAAAAAAAAAGAATGTCACCATCTTCCCCTCCAAGGGGATAAATAGACAGGAAACTGGGTTAAGGATGCTTTTATAAAATAAACTGAATGATTTGATTTCTAATGGCCAGGAATAAAGAAATTGTAAAACTATGGCTGTCTTATAAGTAGCATCCCAGAGAGAGTAGGATGTCAACAGTAGGCTGGATGGTGTGGACAGTGCTCCAGATTTCTCTTGTTGCAGGTGATCCGTCTGGGGTAGAATGTGGTTCAGTGACTTGGTCAAAGCCACTTGGGTCACTTGAGCGGATGTTAGACACCAGAGCTAAAGACCTTTTGAATGTAGAGTGTTTTGAGTGCATACTACTGGGGAACATTTCAATGTTTTTCTGAATTGCTGACAACAGGCTATTAAATTTACCATCAGAAAACAATACCCTGATTCAGAATTCGAAGGGGAAAAAAAAGTGGCTGTGACAATTACATTATTTGAAAAGGCAGAGGAAATTCTGGTCCCAGAGATGCTGAAGATCAATAGATTCTCCATATCCCATAGTTGTTTTCATTTCCCTTTACAGTAAAACCATCTTGAAACACTAAACCCTAAACATAGCCTGTACATGACAGCAAAGAAACTTTTAGAAAAAGAATAAATTGCTGAATGCAAGCGTGGACTGTAATTTCTTGACATGGAATGGAAGCAGATGCGCCCAACTTAACATGTCGTTATTAAATTCACTTCCAACTGGCATTTTCTTCTTTTGTGAGAAGGAGGGGTCTTGGCACAAAGCTCTCTTTTCTGTTAATCAGGCAGCTCTGTTTTTGTATATGCCATGATAAGTTAATCTTGGGCCATACATAATTATGAATAAAGGTTTAAGCTATAGACCTAAGTTCTGGATTTTGTCTCCACTACACCTGGTTTTAAGACCAGGCTGTTAAGTCGAACCACCCCTTCTAAAGCAGTCAGCTGTAATAAGCCTGTTGTATCTTTAGCATCCTGGTTCCCCACTTATTAACATATAGCATAAACCTGCAAAAGGCAAGCAGCTGACGGGTACTGAGTATCTATTATGGGCTGAACACAGGGCCAGGCTCATTGGAGGCATCATGGCTAATCTTCGTGAGAGCCATGTGAGCTCAGCACTTTCTTCACTGATAGAGCTGAGGAATCACCCTTCTCAGAGATTAAAGAACTCACCTGTAGTCACAGTCTGGAAGCAGCAAAGCTAGAATTACAATGTCCTGACAGGGAAGGCTGCGCTATCTCTGTTCTGCATGGAGACGTGGAGACCGTCTTACCCATTCCCTCCATTCCGAGTAGAACTGGAGTGAGGGAAGGGAGCATACAGGGAAGAAACACAGCCTGGCCTGAATGGGAACTGAGGTTACCTCGGGTTAGGGGCCGGAGGGAGTGAGGCCTCGATGTGGCTTCACCAGAACGCTGAAAACGGGGAGGCAAGAACTTAGAAATGGCCCAGGACATCGCTTGTCACGCTAAACAAAGATGCTGGAAGTCCATGCTTGTCATTGTGTTTTTTTTTTTTTTTAATATTTTATTTATTTGACAGAGAGAGAGAAAGAGAGCACAAGCAGGTAGAGAGAGAGGGGAGGAAGCAGGCTCCCTGCTGAGCAGAGAGCCCGACGTGCGGCTTGATCCCAGGACCTTGGGATCATGACCTGAGCGGAAGGCAGAGGCTTAACCAACTGAGCCACCCAGGTGCCCCTTGTCATTGTATTTTGAGGCCTATTTCTACAGCCGTGGAGAGGAACTTCTGGGGTTTTCCACAGTGCACAGTGCGTTCTTACGTGCTCGTCAGGGAGAGAAGCATGGCACCCAGTGCTCAGGGATCTAACTTTAGGGAGCCGTGAATATCTCTTCCTACTGGGCCAGGGGCACATTAACTTATTTATCCATGAATCTTGCTCTTCTCTTCTTACATAGACCCTTCCGTGGTAAGGGTTAGGATGGTGAACTTGTCTTCAGAATGTTTATGGTGGAGATTCAGTGCGGATTTGGGGTATACAACCTCTGTGGCTTATGGGAAATGACCTCACTTCTCTGTGACTCAGTGTATTCATTCAGGAAACTGTACTCGCCTCTTAGGGATGTCCTTGAATACAGGTAGGGCCCCAACTCCTTTCTAGCAGGAGGAGGTTTGAACACTTCTCTCCCTGGTCCCTGAAGGGCTTTTTCCTCTTCTGCCTTTTTTTGTGGGGCTGATGGGCTCTGAGCAAGTCCATGGCTGGGGAACTCTGAGCAAAGCTCAAGGGGGAGGTCAACACACGGGTCTGCTTCAGAATGGATCCTTTGAAGACTGGAGTGTAATATTCTGAGCTGCGTATTAAATGCAGGCCAACAGGACTTGGGCCGAAAATGGTGATATATGAACACTTAAAAATATACAAGTCACTAAAAGGCATGGTTCAAATGGCTAATAAATTTGGAACAAATACAAAGAAATACTTTTCCATGCAGAGTGTGGTCGACCTGTGGAATTCGCAGCTGCAGGAGGTAATTGAGTCAAATGGCGTGGGTGGATTTCATAAAGAGTTGGTGTGGCAGACAGCTGCCTAGGCAATGCGATTGTGCTGTTAAAATTATGTACTGGTTAGGCATTCACCACTGTAGCGAGGGGACAGGAGTCTCTGGGACTAGAGGCACAAGTGGGGGTAGCAGCTATTTTTACGAGCGAGCCCTTTATTTTTCCAAACTACTTTCTCACATCATGGCTCTGAAGTTTAAAATAAAAGGAGGGAGAGGGGGAAGAAGCGTGTAATGTGAACTTCTCTGGGTATGTTTGGAAAGAGAGGCACTGAGTATATCTGTGGGTTTTCCTCAAAAAAAGAACAGTAATGACCTCAGGTAAGTCAAGCTCTCAGGTAATTGCTTGTTTCCAACTCAGTTTTCCAAATTGAACATTCTTCACAACAGCCCGGTCAGTTCTGTGTAGGTGGGGGAATAAAGCTATTTTTTGCCTTTGAGGAATTTTGCTGGTTCATTTGAGTTCGGTGACTGGACAGGTCTTCAGGGGCTCCTGGTCCCTCAAACCCACCTGGTACTTTCCTGAATCTCTCAGAAGCTCTCTGGGGTTGCTCTAACGCTGGTGCTATGTATATTTAGACAAAGAAAGCAGGAAATCAGGACAAATGTCTAGAGATTTTTAAGGCATTTTCCTTTAGGACCAAATTGGACAGGTGCATCTCCACGAGAGGCCCCAACATTCTGCTTTGTAGATGAGGCGGGAGTGTTCATAAGGACACAACACCCTTTTCTCTGTCTGCTTATTCTTGGCCCTGTTCCCTTATTCTCAAATCCTGGCATCGGCAACACTTTGGAGGCAGTGGCCCGGGATGTCAACCCTCAGTTTTCTGGCGTGTTGTGTGTTGGGGCCGGGAGATAAGGGAAGGGTGACGATGGCAATGCGACTCTCCAGGGTACTCTGGAGAGGATGAGGTGAGGGCTTTGGGGTGGCTCCCCGCCTGGGGGCTGCCGAAGGTCAGCCTGGAAGCTGATGTTAGCACGTGGGACCAGGTTGTACAGCCCTGTATAGACTTCTATTTTATAAAATGAACACTAATCCCTTTGACTGGTCCAAGGGGAGTCCATGCTGCCAAATTGCATGAAACAGGACTCTTTAACTCAAGGGAAGGGTAGAACTCAGTGTGTGGTTTTGGTCTGTCTCTGTGAGTTTGCACTAACGGAAATCTCTACTCCTTGGATACAAAGCCAGAGAAGGCTTGTGAAGGACTACAGACCCTCAAAGACAGATGACGGACAAACCTGCCATCGTCTTGGGTCTGTCAAAAGCTTCAGCTCATTCGCATGTTTCTGAGTCAGTAAAACCAAAAACATATTTTTCCGAACACATTTCCACCCTCCCATCATTTAAAAAATCCTGTGTAATTTAAGGGAAATTCAATCCATATGCTTTTGATTTGTTTACACTTGTATCATCAAAATATGTTTTTAAAGAGCTTGTGGAGATCCCAAAAGGCTCCTTAGCCTTTTAAATGAGCCTTTTAAAGCTTTTTTCCCTCATAGTAAACAGGAGGTTGCATGTTGCCAAGGGTAAATGAACTTGAAAATGAAGAGGTTTGTGCTGGGCTCAGAATTTTAAATCTACCACTTCTGCTTGGGTTTGAAGTCTAAAATCAGCTCCCAAAGACTTATCTTGCTTCAGCAGATAACTTCATTGTTATCCTCCAAGAGATGAACAAGGGATTTGGTCAGTAATACCAGAGCAGGGGGTAGGGGTCAGAGAACCTTCGTTCGAAAACAGAAAAGGCAAGGATGACGTATCCATGTCCTTTCTCCTTTCAAAGGGAAGAAAGAGAAAAAGAAGAAAGATGAAAAAGAAGGAAAAGAAGGAGGAAGAAAAAAACCCACTCCAACAACCTAAAAGGTCCCATTCTTCCCAGGCCAGATGACCCTGTAAAATTTTCCCAAGAAAGTGATTGACATTGACTGTATTTTCTTCTATCTTTGGTATCATGAATGAACTCTTCTTTGCAAAGCCTTCTCTATCACATGGAATAATCTACTGTTAGGGTTGAAATGGCTTCATTTTATAGGTAAAAAAAAAAACTGAGGCCCATTTACAGAGTTAGCGAGGGTCAGCCCTGGGAGTAGAGCCATTTCTGGTTTCTTGCTCATTCTACCTCCCTCACTGTTGCCTTCTAAGGCCCAGGCCCATTTGCTGATGAGAAAAAGTGAATAATGGTTAGAGTGATACCTCTTCACACTAGGGGACTATCTCTTTATTCTGGCTTCTTTTCCTGCTCGTGCTTGGCACAGAGGAGGAAGTCCTTAATTACTTGTTGGGAGAAGACACAATTAGATTCATGGATGGATCCATGGATGAAGAAACTCAGAACTAAATAGACACATGCACCACCCCGTGCACACACGCATGTCCTCAGGCATCCAGAATGCGGTTTTTCCTGAATTATTCGAGTGACTTATATCTCTCTGACTTTCCTGCCCAGCCCCTTACCTGGCTTGGCCAGATATTTCAGGCCAAGACATTTCCAGAATGATGTCCCCAGCCAGTTCTTCTTTCATATCAGAAACCACAGTCTTTAATTCTGTGACTCAAAGAAATGCAATAAAACAAAGCTTACAGATTATTTCACTATCATTACTGAGTGTGCCCTGTCTGGATTTTGGCTTTAGCCCTTCTCGAAGAGGGAGATGGCGGGGTAAGACCCTCGAACAAAGCCCCAGTCTGGGGTTACTACATTGGCAAAATTCAGACCCATCAGTGAGTCCAAAACCTGTGAACAGGACTCACAGATCCGTGCCTGCGCTGTCATTTTTTATTTTAATTCAATGATACGTGTGTGTGAGGCTTTCATTTTTCTCTGCGTATTTGACCTCTTAGAATAGTGTATTTAAACATTAACGATTGTCCTTGGAAATGAAAGAGGAAATACAAGCACAACTTTTGCTTGTCTAGGCTCAATAACAACAACATTCCCTCAAAACATATTTCACATGTCAGCCACAGTTTTGGTGAAGATATATCTCTTTGTCCAGTGAGATACAGATATACAAATATATGTTTTTTCCACATGCTCCTATATCCCCAAATTCACACAGAGTAAAATCACTCTAGCATAGGCAATGACCTGAGAGAACTGCAAGTTTCTGTGAATTTTAGGAGTCCTCTGTGTAGCTGGGAGTGGTTTTCCTCAGAAGACCAGCAGGCAAAGAATATTGATCACAGAAACAGAGCTCAGTAGGAGCTTTTCCTTCTAGAGGCTAGAGCCCTAGTATCCATCAATGTTTGTTTTGTTGTACCTTCTTTGGTCTCACTTGATTTATTCTATTTTTTGAAAGATTTTATTTATTTATTTGAGAGAGAGAGAGCAACAGAGAGAGAGAGAGAGAGAGCACAAACAGGATGAGGGGCAGAGGGAGAAGCAGACTCCCCGGCTGAGTAAGGATCCTGATGTGGGGCTCAATCCCAGGATTCTGGAATCATGACCTGAGCAGAAAGCAGACCCTTAACTGACTGAGCCACCCAAGTCCTCTTACTTTACTTTAGATATTCTTATAGTTGGAGGGTTAGAGCTCATTTGATGCAATGTTTCTGTAAGTTTTCTCAAAATGAGATCCATGGGAGGTCTGGACCTCAGTCTAGGTCTCCTAAGTCAGCATTTCCAGGAGAGAGGCCTGACCATGAGTATCCTGAGCAAGCTGTTGAGGGAACCTGAGAGAAATGCTGACCTACTATGTGTGCTTATACCTAGCCAGTTAGTGGCCAAGCTGGGTGAACTCTGAGGCCCCCTCATTCTAAACTGTGCTCTTTCTACTTTCCTCACTTGTGTCTTCGGTGGGCAAAACTGGGCTTTCTGGAAAGATCCATGAAAAGGATTTAGAAGTTCTGAGCCTGGGTCGCATTGCATGGGTATCTTAAATTCTCTCCGTCTTGGTATCCCCACGTGTAAAATTCAGAGCTAACAGGAGATCTCAGAGGCCTCTTCCAGCTTTCCTGCCCTGAGGCAACTGTAATCATGACTATACATCCCAGAAAAACAGGGACTTCTTACTGATCTCGGAGCCCCCAGCACCTAGTACATAAAGAAGATCAATAAATGTTTGTTGAAGAAAGAAAAACAGGTTATGAAGGCGGCACATTGAACTGTGTGGTCCTCAGTACAAAATCCTTTGCATGCTTATGTCTTCTAGACTTGCATGTGCAAAAATCATTTTTATAAAAGGAAATCTGTTGTTACAGAGCAGTATTTTTATGAAGGTTTGTTACAAATTTGGGCATTTGCTTTCGCTGGCACATCCGTGAGAACTGATTCAAGTGGTTTAAACATGAGTCCCCATCTTTAAGAATCCCTAGGAGAGAAGCCTCTTCCTTTTCCCCAATGTCCAACCTGAAATAACGAGACCTTTAAGCCACATCCTCTGTTTTCTTTAAAAAAGAAAAACAGACAACACTGTTGTTTTCCATTTAGCCTTTTCACATGTCCTGGAGAACAGACCATTTCCAGGGAAGTATGTTACAATTTAAAGCCTTACAACATCAAAATTCACTTAAAAAACCCGGGAGGTCAGCCTATCCTCTGCAAGGCTGCTATTAATTTAAACCTCCTGTGTGGATACAACACAGGTGCAAGGCTTTAAAGGAGTCAGGAAATGAAGTGATGGAAGACATCGGGCACTGGCCTGAAACATGACTTCATGAATTGCAAGATGGCTGGAGCAGGAGCAGACCCAGAGGAGAATCATGTGGATAGAAATCTACAGGTAAAGCTGGCAGGTGGGTGAGCATTCCTGTGTCCATCTGGTCCACATCTGATGGCTTCACGGGACGATAGAGGGAGCTGAGGAGGAGAGCCAGGCTGAGGAGGGAGAGCTGGAGGAAAGCAGCGGGTCATGAAGTCTAATTCAAGCTCTCCCCTGCCTTGGTCTTGATCATTTTTCAAAGGAGGTGTGATTCCACAAGGCTGCAGCCTCTGGCACATTCCTTACCCATATTTTGAGAAAGAAAGACAATCAAGAAAGCAACGAATGTCAATGTGTGATAGTTCACAGACCTGGGGGAGGGAACCCTCCATTTTTTTAGTAGGTGGTTAAGTTCTGTGATCATTTGGTCCTTTTTCAGGATTTTGAGCAAACTGTTAGAAATGAAATTGTTAGCACCAACCTTGTGTCAGAAAGCCAAAATTCATGACTTGTCACTGGGTTTGTGATAAGACCTGCGGGGGTGTTATTTGTGAACTGACCCTGTCAAGAGCACTCCCAGGAAAAATCAGAGCACACACGAGATGTCCCAAGGACCACCGGTTTATTTCAGGTTTTTATTAACCTTTTCCAGGCAGCAATGCAAATAAAAGTTCAGCTAACTCAGAGACTCATGTTCCAGGAGATGCCAGAACAGGGAACTTTGGGAGAACGTCTGAAGGACACAAGTCGGCCCTAGAAAACAAACCATCTTAACTCCATTTCCAACCCTTCTCCTGTTTCCCCACATAGCACTGACCCCTCCAACTTATTTCCCATTTCCAAAGACTGGAATTAACGTATTTGCCTGTACACATTTCCAGTGATTGTATTCTATTGATAATTCTGTTCTCTCAGTCAGATACAAGTCCCTAAAGGAAAGAAATGTCCCTACCCTTTTATTTGTACTCAAGCATCTGGTACCTTACAAAATGTCCCACATGAGCTCAAAAAGTAGTTGCTGACCTGACAGATAAGAAAACCTTGTCTGATCAGAGAGTCTGCCTGCTACGGGCATACCTTTCAGAATTTATCACATTGCTACATTTGTACCAATGCCTTGAATGGACCCATGAGTTATAAATCTGTTGACAAATCTTCCAGAATACAGTGAGAGAAACCTTTAAGCCCAGAAGAGGAGTTGGGCTGAAGACAGCCACCAAAAGAGGGTTATTCTACTTGTTTGTATGCTTTCTCCATGAAACTGATGGCGGGGATTGCGTCTCATTCTCCTTTGAAACAACTGGTGTAATACTTTACGTGAAACGGGAAGTCTGTAAATATTTGTATTATAAAACTGGGAAGATATTTGGATTACTTTGATTTTGATTTAATTTTAATTTGTGCTTGTCCTGTACTATATATCATTCATTCTCTCTGGCTGAGAAAGAATTCAAGTTTAGACTGAACCTTTATTTGTCCATTTCAAAACCTGTGTCTGAGCCAGATGTCCTTGGCAAATGAGAAGCGCTCCAGACCTTGGTGATGCTGAGGGCTTGGCACCTGAGCGTGCTCACCTAGCCTGGATAGCAACGTCCTTCATATGTATCTTCACCTTCCCCTGGTTGGTGAGCGTTTGGCGAGGCCAGTCACCAACAGCGCACTTAGATCAGTGAATTGAAAACTATAAGAATATAGTTTTCTTATATTCTTATACTCTATAAGAATATAGAGTAGTAACCTCCTAGCCAAATGGGTCAAAAGAGCAATTGTAGATGACATGAAAGAATTCATATTTTAGGCCTTTGGCCACCCAGACTTCTAAGAAACAAGATATCCAAGGAGAGAAAAGAATGAAACAAGATGCTCCCAGACAAGCTGAGAGAGCCGGCGAGCTGTACATCAGACCAACACAGATGTGGGAGGTTGTTATCCTGAGGAAATCATCATACACCGAAATATCGGTCTTTGGAATTAAAGATGTGGTTTGCTTGTTGGAGAGATTAATAACATCCGCAGATGAATAAGCGCCTCGGGCGCCTTGTTTCTCAATGGTTCACAAGTTTGGCGTGACAGGAAAAGATGGACATGGCGGTACATTCTTTGCACACAGGAGAATACCAGGTATTCCTTCCATCTTGGGGTGGTCTAGAATTATCTTCTCTTTTGGGGGTGGGGCTTCTTTAAACTGGAAACACGTGAATTAGTTGCAAGGTTGAATTCTGCTTCCCAGTAAGTAGAAAGGCACAGAGCAATAGGGAAGAGGCAAGGTGAGTACTCCTCCTTCCGTGAGACGGTCAGCAGAGCCCAGCAGACAAGATGCAGATGGACCCGCTTCTCACAGCCTCCATGACCGCTACCTCAAACCAAGCCATAAACATGTTTCATCTAGATGATTGCAGTAGCCCCCTAAGGCTTCTTACCTCACCTTCCTACCCTTGTTTCCAACACAGGAGCCTACACAATTCTTTCACAATGGAAATCAGAGGGTGTTAAGCTTCTGAGCGTCCACAGGATTGCTGGATAAGATAAGGGGTGCCCGGTTAAATTTGAATTTCAGATAAATAACGAAAAATTATTAGCATAAATATCTCAAAATTTGCATGGGGCATATTTACACTAAAAAGTATTTGTTTGTATTGCTTTCCTATTGCTGTAGCAAATTTTATAAACAGTGGCTTAAAAAAGTAACAACAACCGTGAGTTTATTATCATAAAGTCCTGGAGACCAGAAGTCCAAAATGAATCTCACTGGGCTAAAATCAAAGTGTTGACAAGATTGAGCTCCTTCTGGATGCTCTAAAAGAATTTCTGTCTCGTTGAATTTTCTACATCATAGAGACAGCTTGAATTCCTTGGCTTGTGACACCTTCCTTCATCTTCAAGGGCAACAATCACATCACCTTGACCTCAGCTTGGGCCATCTCATCTTCTCCAACCCATCTGCCTTCCTCTTGTACCTTTTAAGGATCCTTGTGATGACATTGGGCTCACCTGGATAATCCAGAATAACGGTCCCATCTCTAGACATTTAACATAATTGTTTCATATCTGCAAATTCCTTTGGTATAGAAGGTAACATATTCTATATAAAGAAGTAAATTCGGGGATTAAGATACTGGCATCCTTGGGGAGCCACTATTCTGCCTACCACTTTGTTTAACTGAAATTAAAATTTCATTAGTGTTCTATTCTTTTATTTGCTAAATCTGGCAACCCTCATGCATAGCTTCCATCTTACTCAGAGGAAAAGCCTACTCCCCTCTCCTGGACTTGAGCCCCACCCCCCATGGTATGAACTCTTATTCATTCCATTCTAGCCACACTGGCCTCCTTTCTGTTTCTCCAACCCTTTTAGGTGTGCTCCCTTCTCAGGGCTTTTTCTTGGGATTCGCTCTCTCCTTTTCCATCCCATCTCTGCATGTTCCACCACCGTATCACCTCCAGGTCCCTAAAGAAATGTCACCTTTCCCAGGAAATCTTCCCTGAATACTCACTACCAACCACTAGCACTCCCTAATCTTCCTTATTTAATTTTTCTCCATACCACTATCCACGATCTGAAGGGCGATGTGTCTTCCTTACATATTTTGTTGATGGTCTCTATTCATCTGTTCCTTGGCCAACACTAGAATACATGGTCCAAGAGGATTTTATTCCCTGATGCGTCTCCCATAGCTGAAGAGTCCCTAGCACATCAGAGCGCATATATATATACATAATTTGTTGCATGAATAAATGGGAGAACAAATAAATATTAGCTATCTGGAAGGGATGGAGTTATGTTGCATCTTCGTCTTGCCAGACCTAAGAAGTACACGATTGCCTTAATTTTCTACATTGAAGGGAAGCCAAAACAAACTATTTTAATAAGCTCATCTAAAAATAGGAGTTATTCCTGTCTCATGATTCCTAGGAATCTATTAATGATTATATCAGATTGAGAGATAAGCAGCTATTACTGCTTTTGCCACAGCTGCCCCTCCCCTGCTCACGCGCCCTTGCGCTTCTGAGCCAGAACCAGGTCGTTTCTCATTTGAGCTGCTAGGCTCCGTTCCAGAGAATTAAAACTCTCATGTGGTCTTTGTGATTAAACTAATAATAAAAACAGACAATCCTCAAGAAGTAACTTTTCAAACTCTTCCAATTCCTGTTTTCTTAAAGGTGGAGTACTACTTTATTAAATCTACCAACTGTGAAACTTTTATAGATTCGACTGGTACCATTCTGGGGAATGGAAATGAACCTTTTTCTTAGGGGCACAGGGCCTGAAGGAGAAATGATAGAGAAGAAAAAGAGCGAGGACTGAGGCTTTCCTGCAATATAAACCTGTCTAAGAGAATATCTCCAGGAGTCTGGTATCGATATTTGGCAGATGGTAATCAGAGTCAGGTAGAAGTCTTACTGATTGTATATTCAAGACCAGCATTTTTTAAACAATATGACAATAAGGCTTCCAAGAGAGGCAGCAGATTTCAAAATTCTCCCAAGCAAAGGAAATAATGACAAAGTTCCTGGAATGCTTAAGTCTCTCAGTCAATATCTGGAGGAATGAGGGAATGATGAAATTAATGCATCCATAAATAAGATTGAATCATGACATTAGGGATTGCCCTGGGAAGTACAGCATCTGTGACTCAGCACATGTATTGTGTCTTGCCTTTGTTATAATTTTTAACATAGATAATGTCTTTTATCTCAGGATATACCCAGATTGAAGCCAGACAATTTGTAAAATGCAGACAGTAAACATTTATGTAGACAAGGATGTCCCACTTTCCAAATTTCTCCATGATTTATTGTAGAATCCCAAGCATTTCAAATGAATACATTATTTTTTCTCCTGCTGACATGGAAAGCATGTGACAGATCTGCGGCTTGATATTAAAAAAACACAGTTCGGGTCAAAGTTATATACCTGTCCCTCTTCCTCCAGCCAATTAGGTCACTCTCTTCTCCAAATTTTGTATAATTTAATGGTGGAATTTGGCACTGTGACCCTTACTTGTATACTGTTACATATTTTCTCTCTTAAAGTGTAAATCTTTGGTATCCAGCTAGACTGGACATGCAAGGTTGTGGGAGGAGCTCAAGCTTTGGGGGGTGAGGACCTACAGGGAAATCCTGAATCTTGCTACTTAGTATGTACAAGTCATACTGCACATATTGCAAAACATTGAAGACATTTCCTCCGTTAAGCAGCCCTGAAAGGATGTGGTTCTTATAGCGTGGAGTATTGATTTCTTCTTCAGAAAAATAAAACATTTTCCCCTTTCAAAGAACTTGTACAAACCAGGTAATGAATGCAAGCATACTGGGTTTTCACTTATTGGCACTAGAAAAGAACTTGCCAAAATTCAAATAATGCGGTCCCACCAGGAAACAACATTTGTACTTAAAGCAAAATATTTTCCTTTCTTGCTAACACTCATACCTAAGCCTGCCGGGCCTCTGCATTTTTCCAGGTACTTCTGGGACACCAGCTGTGGGAGGTGAGCAACATGTGTTTGGAAGGTGGCTGTGGCCAGTGAGCAAAGGTGTCCCCAGATTCAGACATCGCTCTCCCTAACTGTTGGGCTAGAAGATGCGGCGCTGCTCTTCTGTGGATTCGGAAGCAGGGATAATGCCTAGGTATGCCAGTCATGATAGCAAATTTTTCCAGTGTATCTGCTTCCCCCCCCCCCAAGTCATACATGTGGTTATGGACCATTCTGATCGACATTTATTGGCACCTTGAAGTTTTCAAATGCCCACACACTTACACACCCACTCTTCATATTTAAAAGTCAGATCATGTTTGTGTTTTAAATCAATTGCCCATCCTATTCACACAATCATCTCTAAATGCCTTTTTGGCTGGGAAAATGAAGGTTTAACGTCATTGATGACCTGGGGAAGGGTACAACACAGTCTCATCATCATCATCATCACTGCCATCGTTATAAACACTTGTAGGAGCTGTTATGATAAGCATCATGTTTATTGAATTTAATTAATTAATATTATTTCACTTCCATGCCAGCTTTGAGAAGCAGGTGCTCTTGTTAACCCCTTTGGCAGTGGAGGCCACCAGGGACTGGAGAGACTAGGCACTTGACCAGAGGTCATACAGGGAGTACTTGGCCAGACAGATGAGTTAATTGCATTCATTTCTTCGGCTGCCAGAACAAAGGACCACCAACCGGATGGCTTCAAACAACAGAAAGTTCTTGTCTCACAGTCCTGGAGGCTGGAAGTCCCAAAGCAAGGTGTTGGCAGAACTGCACTCCCTCGAAGCCCGAGGAAGGGATTCCTCCTTGCCTCTTCCAGGCTCTGGGAGCTCCAGGCGTCTGGCAGCTCTCAGCTGTCCTACCTCCAATCTCCACCTCTGTCATCACGGGGCTTTTGTCCCTCTGTGTCTTCCCGTGGCATTCTCCCTGTGCATCTGTGTCCTTCTCCTAATTTCCCTCTCGTAAAGACACCAGTCAGACCGCGTTAAGGTCCGCCCTCATGACCTCATCCTAATGTGATCAAATCTGCAAAGACTATTTCCAAATAAGATCGCGTCACATTCACAGGCTCTGGGGGTTAAGACTGCCATGCATCTTTTTCTGGTGGGGGTTTTGGGGGCACAGGGCAGTCTATGATGCAAACCCAGTCTTCCGGTTGTAGAATCCATTCTTTTTTAATGGGCTCTCCCTCAGGCAAATTTCTAAAAGGTTTTGCTCAGGGGAAGTGGACAGACTCTCGAGGGACCCCCTCTGTGGAGAAGGGTGTCCATTTAGGTCCATGATTTCAGACTTCTTTTACAAGCATTGGGTTTTATAGGCACCATTCACACCCACCACAAAGAAAAGTCCGTTCTAGGTTCTGATTTGGGATTCCTTTCTCTCCCAAATGTTCACACAAGCTCCTTGGCCCCTGGTGGGGTCTGGAGCAGGAGAGAGCAAGGACTTCCTCCAGGGGCTGGCGGCCCAGAGCCCAGCATAGGCTGGGGCCGTGGGGAGGGAGCTCCGAGGCTGCTCCCTGGCGGGCAGGGGGCGAAGCTTGCTGAATCATCAGTGTCTGAGCACTGCAGCTGGGAGTTCTTCACCTGTCTCAACTCCTCTGGGCACTGATCCCTGCCACTAGACTGCTGGGCTAGCCAGACTGAGATCTTTTTAAAGGTTAGCAAGTTTGTCTGTTGCCATCTGTCTTTCTCTGTGTGTGCGCTCGCTCCTGATTCTGTACAATGTGCAAATTGAGAACTAACTTGGAACAATGCTGAGGGAACAAACCTCAGCTCTGGCTCTCAGTCACACCCTGGAACCCAGGGGCCCAGGGATTCCTGAGACGTGTATATCATCGCAGCGGCAGGGACTTGTCAGGGAGCACAAGGATACGAGCAACTGAGAAACAATTTTACAGCAATAGGAAGCCACTGTGCTCCAAACCCCGAATTTTTCTGTGGACAAAACTGAGGACTACAGAATGTAAGTGCATGACCCAACGTCACACGATTGGTTAGAGGCAGAGCTGACATGAAGTCTTAGGTCTCTCTGGTTCCCAGTCCAGGACCCTCTTCAACGAACTAACGAATCAGTCCGTTTTATAGAACTTTTCCATTTTCAAAGGGCTTTCAAAGAGAGTTTCATCTTTTCCTCCCCGCGACGTAGTAATAAGAGAATTGATTTGACTCCATTAAGGGTAGCTCAGAATACAACACATGTCCTTTCAAACCGATCTGGATTTCATTCCGCAAATGTTCTCTCTCGGTTCTTCCGTGTTTATATGTATATTCCTCTGTAACTTTGTATTCTGTTCAGGCTTAGCGAAGTCCAGAATTTGTTTTCTACTCAGTGGATGGTTTGATTTCTGCTGAGTCTGCTATCCTCTCCAATGCTTCTTCAAAGTTTCTCCAGCAACAGACCCCAAGGCTACTGCCCAAGCGCTTATAACTGGCAGTGGCTGACTTCATTACTTGAGAATATTCCATGCCTGCCTCTATTTCAACGCTCATATTTCTATCCCTGCTGGTTGTTGCTTTTGCCATTGCTTTGCCAGAAGGTATCAGAAGAAGAACACGGCATTGGGCCATATGTGTGTGATTTTGAACCTGGCTCTGCCACTTGCCAACCACGTGACCTCTGGGTTCTAGGATGAATAAAACCAAACAATAGAGGATATGCAACCTTTTCTTAAAAAGGTACCATGATGTGTAGTAGGATGACAACGGCTGAGTGCCTGGCACATAGTAAGTGTTCAGTAAGGCTCACTCCCCTCTGAGAGCCATATATGGAATTGTTGATGGACTAGGCTCCTGTACCTTGGCTGATGTTTGAGGTTATTCAAATTATAAAAACAGTAAAGAAGGCACACAGTGTATCAACATTCAGATAAGTGGCTTGACATTTTCTGAACTGGATGTGAGGATGGGGGCAAAGGCAGAGCAAAAATCCCAGACAGACTGCATGATGTCTGAGGGCTTTTGCAGCTCTGATACGATTCGATGCTGGTGGTGTTGCTTATCAAGGCTTCTTAGAAGAGCCTGAAACAATTCAGACAGTAAGAGGGAGAGCTTAGGGTAGTCGGAGAACTATGTGTCGCTGGTGAAGGAAAGAAAGTTTTATCTGTTGCATGTCCATCAAGGGCCAGGAGCTTCCCCCTTGGCTTTCACAAACATTATCTTCTTTAGTCTTTGGAAGGAACCATGAAGTAGGAATTACTTTCCCATTTCTCAGATGATGCCGTTAAGTAAGCCTCAGCTTGTCTTAGTAACCTACACGAGTTGTGCAGCTCATTTGTGTTAGAAATACGAACCCAGGTTTCTCATTTCGTGATGTCTCTTGGGAAGGCTGGGCTGAGCACGATGCAGGTGGGGTCGACATTGAAGGTTTGCATAAAATGATTCAGGCTGAGCTAGGGAGGCCCTGTCTTTGCTCCCTTCACCTGAGTGCATTAGCAGATGGCTTCAAAGAATCACCAAAAGAGGGGCACCAGCATCTCCCCATTGGACATTGTTTAGGATGATAAGAGACAGGAGTAGAGGTTCACGGGCAAGGGGATTGAAATCAATAGGCCAGATGTTCCTGTTGGAGGGTGTGGCCAGATGATGAGCAGAGTACGTATTGCTGAGGGACCCTGAGATTTACCTCCTTGGTTCTCGGAGAAAGCCAGATAGTAAGTGTAGAGAGGATGGGAGCTCATATTCATAGTCCATCAGGGCTTATATATATCGGGGCTGTTTATAAACAGCTCCAACTTATTTCCAGGCGCTGAATTCAACAAAATGGCAAGCATTATTTGGAAATGAGAGAATGAGATTATGCATAATATTTACTGCTTCTTTAAAATTTCTTAACTTTTTTCCATCTATGCAATTTATATCTTTTGAAGACAATCATATTTGGTGTGTTTGCTTCACAAATGACCTGTAAGACATAAATATTTATACCTAAATTTCTTGAAGGAAATAGAAAGGTCCTCTCAGGGTTATCTGCTTATACAAAAATCAAATATTTGTAGGGAATTTTGGGAAAGTTTTATTCTAACTTGGTAATTTTACTCTTCAAATGACCTACTAAAATATCTTTCTGACACATCTGAAATTGGCAATTTTATGTTTTAGAGGTCTTGAAGACTGTAAGTGCTATTTTTTAAAAGATTTTTTTTATTTATTTATT
This sequence comes from Taxidea taxus jeffersonii, assembly GCA_003697995.1. NCBI lineage: Eukaryota > Metazoa > Chordata > Mammalia > Carnivora > Mustelidae > Taxidea > Taxidea taxus. The sequence goes on from ML108364.1 coordinate 33,520, forward strand.
TAATTATTTGAGAGAGAGAGAGCATAAGCAGGTGAAGGGGCAGAGGGAGAGGAAGATGCAGACTCCTGCTGAGCAGGAGCCCAATGTAGAACTCAATCCCAAGACTCCCAGACCATGACCTGAGCTGAAGGCGGACGCTTAACCAACTGAGCCACCCAGATGCCCCCGTAAGTGCTATTTTTCTTTTTAAATCTGAATTACTCGAACTATAGATGCTTTTCTCCTTAAACTTCATGATCACTGTGGGAACAAATGCCGGCTTGCTTTTAATTATATCAAACCATTCTGTTAAACCATTGTTAATTTCCTTCCAGCCCAAGCTAATAAGAACTTACACCTGACTTACAGGAATCTTCCCCTTTTGTGTGCAGAGCTTGTCTGAAGCCCAAAGGGTGGCCTGAACCTCTGGGGTCATTGGGTGTTGCCCCAGATGAATGGTATCTCTAAGCTTGTTTGTTAGCTGGGTTCCCATTTTTCTCTATCAAGGGAGAAATAGTCTCAAGAACCAAAGTAGGAAAACATTTATTTTTCTTTGTTCTGCTTTTCTTTTATTTCCATTTTATCAAATACCATCTGGAAAACATGGAGAGATATATTGTATGTGAGATATGAACGTGTTCAGCATCATCACTGGAGTAAAGAGAGAGTTTAAAGCACAGTAAAGGGAAAATTATAGGATGAGCTGGTGAATTTTAACAGGCTAATGATAGGATCACCAGCCAGTTCAGAGTATTCCTGAAAACTGTATGTGCATTCAGCTGTTCCTGCTGTATTATTTGTCAGATTTTAGGATTTATGTATGTACATTATCGAAAATACAGAAAGATACCACAGTAGTTAAAGTCAGGCGGATTTATCATTTCTATAGCATCTATACAGCAAATGACTGTGTGGTATAGGCAGTTGGTCTAGTGATTAATTTATGCTCATTCCATAACTTAGGCTGAGGGCTTCCAAGTTTATATTATTTTAACCCAAGTTGCTCCTGGGGATTGGAAGGAAAACAAATGGTTGTTTTTGACATCACTGTGCTGTATTTTTGGGGATACTCGTCTTCAGCTAGTAAGATCTCTTCTTTTGCAATACCTCTATAGGGTTTGATCATTGATGCCAACACATTTCTCAGAAATGGTCTAATTTATAATGGTGACAGTTTGGGGATTCAGGGCAACTAAGATTTAGCTGTCCCCGGGCCACCCATTCACCTAGAAGTGGGTGCCTGCAACACTTGGAAAGATCACATCCTCCGTGTACTTTGATCGCTTTCGTCCCCGGGTGTTTGGGGGCTGCCCCTGGACAGCACTCATCGTTATTAGTTCGTGGTGTTCTTGGGAGGCATTTGAAGTCAGCTGGTGCCCTGCTGATGAGCTGCTGAGTGCAGCATCACATCGACATAATTTCGTGATGTGTCTGCACGAAGGACTTTGGTGCCGTTTCCAAGTGAGGTAAGCACTTTTGAAAAGAGCCAGGGCAGACAAAGTTATCTGCTGGTGACCCACGTTGCATGGAGCCTTGTGCGCTTCTGCTTTCTGGACAGGCTTCCTCCTTCGTTTCTCCACCAACGATCCCCTCTAGTGCACACTATGGGTTCTTACTGTTCAACGGTATGGAAATTAAAATATAGCCAAAGAGATTTTTCTTTCGTATATCATTAATGCCATAAACCAGAGAGCTCCCTGCAAACAAGACATGAAGTATTCTTTACTGAAACAGTGAAGTTTGTGGGTCTCGTTAAACTAGTTTATTGGTTTCGTTCGTTAGGGACACTCTAGATTTAAGTGGATTTCTCAGTATTTATTAGTAAGAATAATACAGTTTTCTCTACTGCTTCTTCAATTAAAATCTGAAGATTTGTATTCATAGGGGGGAAACAGTTTCCTTTTGATAGAGATACTGCTGTTGGAGTGAGAGTGATTGCTGTCCCACTATTTGAGGTTGATTCTGGGCCAGAACCCTTGGGGATGGTGGAAGAATCAATCTTCTCTTTGCTGTGCAGGAGAAAGGTCTCTCCTCTGTAGCTCTAGCTTTGTGGGTGCCCATGAAGCCAGTAATCCAGTTCCACCATGTCCTGTGTCACTATGAGAAAGTTTCAAACTGCTCTGGGCCTTGGCCTCCTTGTACAAGGTTAGTGCCTTTCTCTCCTATCTGAGGCGAAGATTCAGTGAGAATGGGAATGGAAAATTCTGGCACAGTTTGCCAGCGTGTAGGCAGTAATCTATCCATGTTAGTTCCCTTTTTCCTTTAAGAAATAGCCCATGTGACTATCCTTGAAGGCCAGTAAGAAGCAGCCTCTCCCAGGGGAGCCCCATCCATCATAGACCCACTTGACAGATGTGCGCTCTCAGATAACCCCCACACCCAGAAGTTTCCTCATTACCCATCATGCACTTTGGCATCTTATCTTGGTGGACTACCCTTTGAATGATGGATGAAGCCTGCAGCATGGTTCTGCAGTAGCCACTGCTTCTCTCTGGGGGATGATTAAACTTCAGTGCCCCATTGAGGCCGGGCTTGGGCATGTTAGCTGGTTTGGCCAGTGACACAAGAAAGGAAGTGGTATGTGTCCCTCTGGACAGAAGCCTGGCGAGCTGCTCTGCGTGTTGCCACACTCTTTCCTCTGTCCCACTCGCAGGTCCAATTCCACTCGGCCAGCCCGAGTTTCACACTGAGGGTCACACTGCTCAGCAGAATTCCCTGCCCCCCACGGATTCACACCAGACAGGCAGCAGAGGTGGTAATAATCCTTGGTGGTTGCAAACCCCTGCAGTTTAGGGGTTGTTTGTTAATCCGTATAATCTAGACTTACAGACTGATGCAGGTGACGGTGATGGGTTTTAGGTCTTTAGGATATTGCAATGGAAATTGAAGTCATGTTGGGAAGAGCAGTCATCCCAGGCTCACCACTGGATATTCTTGAGTGGGGTAGGACTAAGAGATCCAGAGAACAGCACTCTGTGTGGCTGTGGCACTTTAAGGGGACATAAGGGACGGAGATGCTGAAAGCACTGGGAAGGGCCTTGCCAGCTTCTTCCAATGGCCCTTTGCCATCGACCCAAGAGGGTGGAGGCTGCAGTGAGCACCTGGAACAGAGCTAATAGGGACCAGGAAGCACAGATCCCCAAAAGGCCCTGGTGGGACGAAGTAAATCATTCGTGTGTTTAACTTTTAGTTTTAATGAAAACAGTCTTAGTCCAATGTTTCTCAAATGTTAGCTTCGTAATCACCCAAAAGGACTGTAAAACACAGGTAGCTGGGCCCCACTGCCAGAGTTTCCCATTTAGGAGGCCCGAGGTAGGGCCCAATAGTTTGCATTTCTCATAAGTTCCCAGGTGATGCCCACGCTCCTGGTGCAGGGACCAAGCTTTGAGCACTACCGCCTTAGTCCCACAAGGTAAACCAGGGATCCCCTCCTCCAAGTGAGAGAAAGAGACATCTGAGGGGGCAGTGGCCACCTTGCTCAGAGTCAGGCTTCTTCCTGAACTGACACCTGGATGAACTGACCCGAGCTGGCCCACCGTGCCTCCTGCCCCAGGGTCGATGCTCCAGAGGACACTTTCAGGTGTTTGGAAGTGTCCCCTCCGCACTAGCGAAGGATGTGTCTCAGTGTCACATTCAGAAGTGTGGTGAAGAGGATGAGGAGGTAACTGGCTCAAGCTTTGGCAATTTTAGGTGTCCCATTCAAGCAGAGAGCTGAGGAACGGGGAGCATTTTCTCCCATTCCCAGGCCACCAGACACACAGAGCCCCCAAAGTGGGGAGTGTGAAAAGCCATCCTGTTATGGAGCCCAGTGGAAGTATTAGGAATACTGAAAAGAAATGTGTGTAAACAGAAGCAAGATTAAATGAATTCTACATTCCAGAAGGGTGAAAATGCCATGGAAGTTTCTCTCTCCGTTCAGCAAGGAAAGAAATCACAGAATCTGTGAAAATATTTAGGTAGCTTAATGTGACTATTGCAGGAGTTCAGTTTTTCCCATTTGTGGTTTGGGAACCAGAGAGGAGAAATGATCCAAGCTTTCACATAGTCATTAAGAGGCACCCGGAAACAGGAAATGAACTACCTATTAAAAAACAGAATTATGTCAAAATAATTTTAAAATTGTAAAGCTAATTCAGAATTTCCCAAGACAAGCTTAACTTTGGAATATACCATATGCAGTGATTTTAAAAGTTGCATAGCTTCTTTAAAAAAGGATGGAATAACTAGAAAAATATATATGGTTACTAAGCACATTTATTCTTGTGGGAATGACAAGACTATGCCAGATAAGGAAAATTCTACTTCTGAGCTGAATCTAATTATCTTCACAGGTGAAGGATGGTTTTGCCTCTCTTCTTCAAGTAATAACTTCCATCTTGTGTCCCCTCTGAGTCTCGGGATGTTTTGCCAGTGTTAGATTTCTGTAAGCCTCGTAGAATTGATAACAAGAATGGGACTTCCACGTAAATGAAATGTCAAGGAGACTTCTATGTAAATAAAATGAGCAAATGATGTGCTGGAAAGTAGCATAACTCTTTCATGCAAGAAACAATTCCATTGTTCTACACATAGGACTAAAGTGATTCTCCTCATGTTGACAAGCCATCCCAGTGAGGATGAGGAGACCCTCAGTGCAATAGACCTAATGTGGGACAATATTCATGTAAAATTGTGTGTCTCCTAGATAGAGGGAAAACACTCAAGAGTGCTAGAATAGAGGAAGTTGACAATATAGGGTGGAATTACCCAGCCTTTGGAGCACCCCCTTTCCAGAGAGGGTAGATGAAACTCTCATCAGAAACCTCATGAATCTCCGTGGTTGAGTTAAATAAGAAGAGAGGTCAAATAATCAGTTTTCTAGGTTTCTAGTTGGATTAGTTAGGATTATACAAAGTCACATTATGGCTTTTGTGTCCCTAGATACCTTCACCTTTCAGGGCCACTTCATGAATAAAAAACTATTAGAAATTATAATTTATAACTATTGGAATAAAGATAAAATACCAGTAGATTCCTTACTGTATGATTGTTATATGATTATTACTATAATATGATTATTCCTTATTATATGATTATTACTATGGATTCCTTATTATATGATTATTATTACATCATGATCATATTCCATTTTTTCTTCAGATTTTAAAATGAAATTAAAACAGTTTTTGTGGATGCCTAAAAGCGTGGTGGGCTCTAGGCATGGCACACATCCTGTCTAATTGGTAAATTCACTCCCTCACAGACTGTGTTTTGCGGCAAATAAAAAAAAAAATTCCTCACTAACATCTGGCTTATTAGCACATAGTCTGCAAGTAGGAGAATGAGAGATATGTGAAGCAGAGCCCCAGCCAACCCACGGATACACACAAGAGCGCCGCCATGTCTGGCTTAAGCCAGCAAGATGCCATTGACGTAAGAGAAATTGTCTTTTCGTGCCCCTGGATTTTGGGCTGGTTTGTTATACAGCAAGAGCTAAATGACTTAGAGAGCTGTAGCTGCTGTTTATTGAGTTTGGATTTTTTGGTTTGTATGTTGTACAGAATGCAGTGTAAAGGCACTAGAAGGTTTCAAGCAGGGAAGAGGATGCTCTGACTGGCTTTCGACCAAGTTCACTTTGGCTGTGGAGGAAAGGCCAGAGGGAATCCAGGGTAGAGGACAGGAAACCAGTAGGAGGCCATTGGAGTACTCTGGATGAGGAAAGATGACATGAGGGCAGTTTAGCCTGGGGGGAGGGGTGGATGTAGAGGTGAAAAGAAGGGTATGGGGTGCATGGTCCATTCAAATTCTGCCTGAGGTCTTTGCTGCTCTGTGAAGGGTGTGAAAGGACACCAAGAATCAGAAGATAGTGCTGTCTCTCGATTGACAGAATGAGAGGTGGGTGGTCTCAGGAGACAGGACTGCTGAGTTCATTAGTGGCTTTTCTGACCTTATCCAGAAAATCCTGCTAAATGTTTCTAAACTCACTGAGGGCCAGATTCAACTTTGGAAATCTGTTTGTGGGAATCAAAAACGATGGCAGAAGCAGATGGCTGTGAAGACTACTATGGTGTGACCTGCTGTGGCGTATATTTTAACAGGATGGTAACTGAACTTTTTGAGTTTGTCTCGTCTAGGCCCTCCTCAGAATTCTCATCCATCTCTCTGTCTTCCCTCCATTTCTACAATTTGCAACCTTTTGCTTTCCCCTCAAGGAAAAAAGGGAGATCTTGAAGGGGCTGCTTGTTTATTTTTAGTCTAGCCAAAGAAATGCTCCCACATAACCACACCCTGGTGACACTTTGCAATGTCATACAACGGGAACGTGCCACTTCTTTATGAAATTCAAAACAACGTTTCACACATGGATTCTTAATTCATTTCCTAGAGGCATGAGGGTTTGCGGTGGTTAGCTTTCTTGTTCTGAGGAGTGAAACGAGGTATAATGTGGGAAAGCATTTTCCCAAACACATTTGGGACAGCATTGAAAAAAGCTTTTCAAACCTCTTCATTCCTAGTTTTCATACTCTCCTTCTCTATATCATGCCGATATGGCAGAGATATATTATACATGTTTTAAATCTGCAAGCTTTCCAATACCTGGGGGGAAATATTGATCTTTCCTCAGTGATTTTTTCACATTTTCCTTGTCCATTAACATTACTAAGAAATATTAACAGTAAAGCCAAATAACAACGCATTTTGTTCATACCAGATCACTTGAGCAAAATGATTTTCTTGTAGAAAGTTTTCATTTTATTGGACGTTATTTATTTGTGGGTCAAAAGAAAATTAAACTATCCAGAAAAGTATATAAGAGGGAAATCTATCTTAGTGTGGCTGAGGCAGAAAAATAAAGATTCTGAAGAAAACCAGTGACAATCTCTTAACATTGAATGTAATGTAATGTTATTTCTAGTTTTATTATATTTATATTTTGGTGCATTTTATCCTTGGTCTTTGTATTCAGAATTATTTATATTTCATTCTAATGTTAATGTTAGTTTGAGATTATTTGAGTGATATTTACATTTGTCTGTTGATACAAATGGGAATAGATGTATTTATTTGAGGGTAGGACCTGAAAAATTGGCAAGTTATTTCTGCAGTCTTTTTTCTCATAAACAGTTCTACTCTTTGAAACTTTTGTGTGTTTTGGCATCATTCAACTCTCCTCCGTGCCTTATTCCTTATTAAGAAACTCAGCCCTTAATTAGCTTGCTGTCCCTTCATTGGAAACTCATTCCATTTGATAACTCTTTGTTGCTTGTGGAACGGTTGGTGCAGGCTTGTGTGGGTTTCCATAACACAAAAGCCAGATGGATTTTTTAAAACAGATAAATTTAGTCTTGAATAGAGAACTGTGAAAAATTAAAAAAAAAAAAGAAACATTAAAAAAAAATAACACAACACAAAACAAAAAATCTTGGTACTGATAAAACCAGCAAGAAGTCACAGATTCTCAAATATGGGGTAAAGCAAAATTTTTCCAATTCTAGCTCTTCCTCCTCTTCCTCGTCCTCCTCCTCATTTTTCTCCTACTTCTACTCCTTCTCGTTCTACTCTTCAATTTGTTTTGGACTCAAGAATTGAAAAGTTCTGTTCCCAATTAAAAATGGATCACATTTGGGTCTGAGAGGGAGTCAGCTGCCTCATGATAGCAATGGAAGACAGAAGGCTGTGGATAGACTCCGAGTCCCTTTGATAACCAATACCACTCTCTGTGTGCTAATTTGCAGAACGGGGGAAATATTGGCATGTTGCCTTCAGAATCCCTTGGAAGAAAAGCATTAGAAATATGAACAAATCAAAATTCTGTCCAAAGTGCTTATCTTATGTAACAAATTTATTGGGGAGTCTCAACATGTTTGAGTATAAAAATGAACCATTTTATACTTATCCAGCAACAGCCTCCTCCACTAGGATATGTTGACCTACCTTTCCTGCTGGGAAGAAATTCCCTTAACAGCAACTTGGCCAGCTCCTCTAATTTCCCTGTCACTTTTGGTTATTAGAACAGTCCATTTTGTTATTTAAGACTCGGTCCTATTTATTTTGATACTTCAGTCTCAAACTGGATTCAAACCTGTGTTCTCCCAACCTCCCTCCCCACTCAGTGGTGTCTCTCTTCCATTCTGTGGCTCCAGTGGCTTGAAGGTTGGTGGTCTGTTCTTCATGTACTTACCTCCTTCCTCCTTCCTTTGAACTCCATCCTTGAAACTTCAGAAGCTTCTTGGAGCCTCTCCTGGCTCTATGTGGCACAGTCAGCAGGGAAAGAGCCAATGGGCTAGAATATGTAGTGACAGGAAATTGTTCTAGGCTAGCTCTCCTTCAGTCTCCTCCTTTATGATGCTGTGTTCTCTTTTCACAAGTCAGTCTCCACAGAAGTGGTGTATTTGTGTGTGTGTGTTGTGTTTGTTGTGTTTTGAGGGACAGGGTTCAGCTTTACCCTGGCTCCTTCTGTCACTGAGAAAGCCCACCTCCACTCCAGATGGCCAACTTGCCTCTTGGGCTTGGGCAATGATGATATCTGACCCCTTGTCTGGGCCTGCATCACTCTGTCCAGTGGTTATCCTAAATGGTTCCATGGCCCCTCTCCTACCACCATCCCTGTTGCTTCACATAGAGTTCCGGGGACTACCAGAATCCTCTTCTATGTTTCCCATGCCCACAGAGACCTCAGATGGAGTGGGGCTGCCCACATCTCATTTCCAGGCATACAACATGGCAAGCCCTGCTTACTGGAACTACTCCCTTATACTAACTTAAAAAATTTCTGGTCTCTAACTGGACACTATTCTCTATATTCAAATATACCCCCTCCCCAAAGTCTCTAGGTGATATGTATCAAATAAACACTCTTCTCTCCTCTTGCCTTGCCGGTGTTAGGAAATAGAAAGAACAACATTCCATGCTCCTTATTACCTTATCCTCTCAATAATTCTCAAGGCTCCATTCCTGCAGCTGAGAGGACCTTCAGGTCTGCAGCTCAGCATGCATCCAGTCCCCCTTTCACAGAGTCACCTTCAGGATTTATTCACAGTTTCTTGGAGACGTCCTAACTTGGCTTTGAGAGAGAGAGAGAGAGAGACCCCCCATAACCACAGAGAAATGAGAGATAGGACTTTCTTAGTTCACATGGATATCACCAAAGGCAGGTTACTACCCTCCAGCTTAGTTCTCTTCTTTATTTGATTGGGGACAGTTCAGAGTGGGAGCCTCTAGAAGGTATGCTGGGAAAGTACTTGTCACCAGTAGATTTAATCTCAGTTTGGGGTTTGGCCCTGGTTCTAGGACAGCAGGAAACATCCTACTCAATATCCTATTATATTAGTGTCATACACTGTGATTTATTTTCTTCCCTTGAACTCACAGAATTCTTCCTGTCTTCTTATCCCATGCTGATTCAGACCGGGGTTGTAAGTTAGCTGTTTCCCAGGCTCACAGACAAGGCACCTAACCCTGGCCAGTCATCCCAAAGGCCATAAGCAAGATGTAAGGAAGGACAGTCCTAACATAGGTCTGAACCTTGAGCATGGATGAGTGGCTGACCACCTGAGACCATCATCTCTCTGGTTCTTTAGAAATCTGTTCTTCATTTCTAGAAAAATGGTTTGGAATAGATTAATGATTTTCAAATTTCTTTTGAATAACAGAGCCTGTTTTTCAAACCAGCTGGTGAAACTTAGATCCTCCTTAATTCCCAGCTAGAGTCCTTAAGGCATTTACATGAATTATGGGGACTCCGTGGTACAAAATTTGAGACCTACAGAAGTAGAATAGTATGTTGTTCTCCTTCCAACTTTAAGATTATTCTGTGTGTGGCTGCCTCTGGGAAAACAGAGCCTGCGATTAGCACACAACTTCATGTTTCTGTTTATCCCACTCTCCAAGTGTCAGTGTCGTACTGGGCTCATGATCAGTGAGGCCATCTCCCTGTGCATTGTCAAATTGTTATGATGTCTTACAGAAGTTGAAGTTTACAGATACTTATGTCTGTTGCTTTTTTTTTTTTTTTTGCCAAGTTAACACTTTGAAAACTACTCCTTTCATAGCTAGAGCAGGCATTTCGCAGTGAGTCGGACATTACGTCCTCCTCTTGGAGAGTAACTAAGAGCTCAGAGCAGTTATGTCGCAAAGCAACGTGGATAACTTTATTTAACTCCGTATTTCCTGCACATTTGACTGCAGAACCCACTGTTTCCCCATATAATATTTATTAACATCCCACAGAAATAGCGTTCCTGGGAATACCTTTTCCAAATAATTGCCTTCCAGTAGAGATCAATGCATTTTTCTGTAAAGGGCCAGATGAGAAATATTTTAAGCTTTGTGGGTTTCACGGAATCTGTTGCAACTACTTAACCCTGGCACAGCAGCACAAAACCAGGTGTAGCCAATATCTAAACAATTAGGGGTGGCCGATCTCCCATAAACGTCATTTATAAGAATAGTGACACAGATCTGGCCTGTGGGCTGTGGCTTGCTGACCCCAATTCCTCCATTCAACTAGTGAGATATATTCAGATGAGTGAAGGTATAATCACAGTGAAATCATAGCTTAATTCTTTTGTGATTTAATCCCTAGAGTTTTGCTGATAACTTTTGGAGGTGAAGTCACTGAGGATACCAGTCTTCCCCAGATCATCTTGAGATTTGGAGCAGGCTAAATGACCCATTTCATGCTGCTTACTTTACCCGATATTTATCTAGCTGTGAAATCTCTGCCCAGCTAAAGACCTGTGTTGCTTACCATCAACTAGTTTCACTACAACGAAAGATTAGAAACATAGCCACCAGGGCACCTGGGTGGCTCAGTGGGTTAAGCCTCTGCCTTTGGCTCAGGTCATGATCTCAGGGTTCTGGGATCGAGCCCCACATCGGGCTCTCTGCTGAGCAGAGAGCCTGCTTCCCTTCCTCTCTCTCTGCCTGCCTCTCTGCCTACTTGTCTCTCTCTCTGTCAAAGAAATAAATAAATAAAGTCTTTAAAAAAAAGAAAGAAACATAGCCACCACCTCAGTGTCAACTCAGTTATTGTACCTGAAATGAACCATCCTTATTTTTCAAGCTTGCAGAAGGAAAATGTCACACATATAATCAGAGGCATTCAGTTGATCTTAGCCATTTCTTTAATGGTTTCCTATAATTAAATACCATATTAGTTATTTATTGCTACATAGCAAATTACTTTAAAAACTGGGTGATTAAAATAGCAAATATTTGTGATTTCGAAGTTAGCGCAGATCAGGAATCTCAATGGCTTGGCTTAGTTCTCTGGCTCCAGATCTATGACAAAGCTGCCATTACGGTGTCGTCCGGGGCTGTGGTCTCACCTGAAGATTTGAGTGGGGGAGAAGCTGGTTCCAAGTTCATTCATATAGGAGACCCAGGTCCTTGAAACATCACTTGACATACGGACCCCTCTGAGGGGCTGTTCGTAACCTATCAGCTGGATTCCCCCAGAGGGAAGAACAAGAGACAGGGTCAGAGAGAGAAAGAGAGAGAGAGAGTGAGCAAGCAGCACAGAAACCAGAGTTTTTCTGTAGCATGAGCTGGGGAGTGACAAACTATCACTTTTGCGATATTCAGTTTGTTAACAATATATCAGAGGATCCATCCCCATTCAAAGGAGGGGACTCTGCATATGTGGGACCAGCAGGAGGCCAAAACCATTGGAAGCCATCTCAGAAGTGGCCTACCACATACACTACATTCACCTAAGGGGTTTTTGTTATTTCTCTCTGCCTGGTCTTGGGTAGCAGTGAAAGATGTCACAGCCATAGGAAAAACATTAGGCAGGTGTCCTTATGAGAGCCCAAGATGAGGGGGAGAGAGAAGGATTACATGTGTGCATATGCAAGGTGATGGCAGGGGCTGCAGAGGGAGAAAAGAAAGACAAGGTGAAAGGTTATGGAGGTATTCTTCTAGAGCAGTATATTCTCACTTGAAAGAGAAGGAGCAGAATAAGAGCTGCCTGGGAAAGACCTGGCCAGCTGACTCCTTCAAAGACTCCTTCCTGTTTCTGCTATATTACAAGCATGCCCCCTACTCCTTTCCTGCTCATTTCTCAGTTCTTTGGGTTAAAAGGCACCTGAAGGACCACAGACCACATTCTCTAATCACCCACACATATTTATCACTCAGTTAATATGATCTTCTATTACTAAAGTCATTAGATAAAGTTTTATAATTTCAGTCATCAAACTGGCCAAAAAAAAAAAAAAAAAAGGAAAAGGAAAAAAAAATCAGCAAATCAGCTCTATGCTAGGTACAGAAGGGGAGACAATTATATATTTCCTGCTTTTGAAGATCTTATCTTTCAATTATGGAATCAAGATAAACATATGGAGACAGTTAGGTTAAAATTAAAGATTTAAATAACGGTTCAAAGTAACAATAGAAGGAATATCATAAGGCGGCGTGTGATTAATTACCAGCTAAATTATATACAATCCATTACCATTGGAATTCAAGGGAGAGAGACTGATCATTGTGACCATATTGTGAATCAAATGAGAAAGATTTGGAGAGGGAAAGGAAAGGAGAGGAAGGGCATTCATTCCAGGTGGATGGGATAGCAAGAGTAAAAATAAGACAGCAAGGCAGGTGTTTTGGGGGAACAATGAGTTAACCAGTTTGGAGAGTGGGTTTTTGGAGGCGAGGAGTCTGAGATGAGGTAAATGGTAAGTCAGACAGCCACGCAGGAACAGGTTGAGTTTAATTATCTAACCTGTGCTCAGTCCCCGAGGCAGATGGCTTGCCAACAAACTTGCATGAATTACCTTCTATTAGAATTTTTAAAAAGGGGTAAGTTCCAGGTTGATTCACTGAACATCTTGGGCTTACAATCCGTGCCTGTCTTTTAATAGCAAGTGGTGGCAAATGGAAGCGGTACCTGTGCTTTGTCTCCATAGCAGCAACTCAGAAAATCCTTGATGGCATCCAGCTGAGAGAGACAGAGCCATTGTCACCCACCCCCAGCCATTGGAAGATGAAGAGGCCAGAAAGAGGAGAAGCATGGCTGCCGTTTCAAGAGCCTGCCGGGATCGGGGATCTGGGTGTCCTCAGCACCAGGAGATCCCAGCTGAGGCGCAGCTGCAAGGACTTGGCATATCATTGATGGCAAGTTGGACACACCTCACACTCCACCAGCTCAAAAGCCAAAGAGAGCTTGGCACCAGGGACAAGGGTCCCAGAACCTTTGGAAAAGGCCTCAGGAAATCCCTACTGATGTGGAATCTCATTCAATCCCCCCAAAACTTCCTACCTTTTCCTTCACCTCTTGATACCCTGTCTGCTAATCTAGAAAGGAGAGAGAATAATATCACCTAATGTCCTCCATAGGGTCATTTTGAGAATCTAGTGAGTTCCAAATGCAAAAGGTTTATAGAGTGCCTTTTAAAAAGTTCTCAGTAACTGTTGGGACTGTTCTTGTTGGTGGTGTTTTTCTATCCTTCCGAGCCTTTCCATATCTTTGATTATCACAAAGCATGTAACAAAGAAGTACTTGGTAAAACTGTTTTCTCTTAGATGGAGTTCATTTCGAAAGGCCTGGAAGGTGGGGCGCCTGGGTGGCTCACACAGTTAATCGTCTGCCTTCGGTTCGGGTCATGATCCTGGGGTCCTGGGATCAAGACCCACATTGGGCTCCCTGCTCAGCAGGGAGCCTGCCTCTCCCTCTCCCACTCCCCCTGCTTGTGTCTCCTCTCTCTCTCTCTCTCTCTCTGTGTCAAATAAATAAATAAAATATTTAAAAAAAAAAAAAAAAAAGACAGAAAGAAAGGCAGGCCTGGAAGGTCCCAAAGAGGTTTGACCCTTGAATGTCTCTGGGTCTTACAATGTTGGCAAACTTTTTGTCCTCCACCCTCTGCTCCCTACCTTCTCCTCTCTTCATCAAAATACATTTTGAGTGCTATCCCTGTGCCAGGCACTTCGTTAAACATTTCTAGCATTTCTGGGCTCTGGACATGCAGACTCGAACCAGGCCCACGATGAATTCTTGGTTTCTGAGGGTACATGATCACGTGCAGGTGTGAATTCAGAAGGCGTGAATTAGTGGGGTCTCTCTGCACATAGACAAAGATGGTTTCACTTTAAGGACGAAGAAGATGAAAATATGTGGCTAATGTGTACACTGTGGAAGTAAATTCCAGTCGTGTGTCTGGAGAGGCAGGGGGCAGCTGCAGGAGTCTGGAGGTGGCAGGCAGGCAGGCAACATGAGGCTGGGGACCAAGACCCCCTGACGGCGGGGGCAGACAGCCAGCAGCACCAGGGTCAGAGCCAGGGGCCTCATTTCTGCACCTGGTCTGGCCTCCCAACCCCACTGGCTACTAAGTTGCCAGGAGGGAGAGTGCCATGACCAAATGGGACCCATCTTCTTCTAATTATTATTCTATGGTATCATGGGCATGACTCCCACTTGATGTATTCTGACTGGCAACAATGTGTTAAGTGTTCTACAGAGCACAGAATGAAGCATGGCTGTTGGCCGTTATGCAAAGGGCAGAAATCTTAATTCTATAGACACAAGATCCTCAGAGTAAAGGGAAACCTCAAAAGAGGCCCAAGCGTAAATGGCAGGATGGTAGCAACTCAGTTTCACACTAGGTGGCCTTGACCTCAGGCTCTGTCCAGAGGACCCTCTCCCGGAGTGTCCCACAGAATGCCAATTTTTTTTTTTTAGATTACTTCTTTATTTGACAGAGAAATGGAGAGAGAGGGAGCACAAGCAGGGGGAGTGGCAGTCAGAGGGAATGGGAGAAGTAGGCTCCCCGAGGACCCGGCCCGATGTGGGACTTGATCCCAGGAGTCTGGGATCATGACTTGAGCCGAAAGCAGACACTTTACTGACTGAGCCACCCAGGCAACCCAGAACACCAATTTCTAACACCTCAGGAAAGTCTTCAAATGAATGAGTATTCAGAAATTACCTGAAAGAGTTTAAGGAGTTAATTTGTTTTGGATATCCAGGCTAGGCAGACGGCAGCAAGAAGGGACCCCACAACAAATGATGAACAATAATAACGGGAAATATCGCATTCCCCGTCTTGCTAATCAAGTGACTAGGAGCTTAACAGCCGACATGAGCTCAGTCCAGACTTTCCCCCGCGTTTTTGGCATCCCAAATTAGCAACAAGTGTCATCAAATATACGAAATGGGAGGAATTCCAGAGGAACCAAATCATTGCTCTCTAAATAGATGGAGAGAGGATGTAGTGAGGGGTCAGAAGTGGAGAGGCAGGCACAGGAAACCTTTGTGGTGTCATTTCTGTCCCAGAACAGGATGCCGGAAGGAGGGGGGGTCCAAGCAAAGGGAAGTTGAGCCTCACAGTACAAAACCTTATCAGGACTGATTGGATTTTAATTGTTTCATTCTTTAGAGCAAGTGCTGCGTGATCACTTAGCCATTGAATCTCTATTGTGTTAAATTTCTTATAGTTTATTTTTAATTTAATGTCAATAAATGAGAGGTTGAGCAAACAAAGGTAGAGGTGGTGGTGAAGTAGAGGAAGAGCTTGCTCAAGTTCAGTGATCCAAAACAGCTACAAAAACCGGAGGGACTGCTGTGTAGGGTTCTCTCAAGCTAGTTCTCCCACTGGACATCCGGCTTATGATTCAGAGCCCCAATTTCTGGATTTGGCCCTACTCAGATTCTCTGGGCCTCCTGTCTTACTAAGTCATCCTCCCCAGAGGAGTTTTTTTTTTTTATAAACTCTAGCCACTCTCTGGTGATACATAAAGAAGGACCCTTCAGTCAACCAAAAAGAGGGAGTCAAAACTCCCGGCATTCCCTGGCCTGCCTGAAGTTCCCTGCACCTCTGATACTTAGCACCAAGGGGTAATTGATAGCATCAACTTCTCAAATCTATGAAGAAACCACAGAATGACATATCCCTTTAGGAAACGAGTTTCCCGTGGAAGATTCCAGTCTCTATCGACGAGGCAGAAACAGCTTATGGCTTATGCAATACCACCCAGAGTCCTGTGACCCCATGGGCAAGAGTGCTGGGCATTAGAAAGAATAGTTCATAAGCATGTTGTGGAAAGCTCTCAGCATCTGAAAGGGTTCCCCCCGGGTAATGCAGCATAGTGTTCCAGATTCTTCCAGTAGCACCCATACTCAATCTGTGGTGTTCAGGAGGGACCCACCCACCATTGTCCTGACTGTTTGCCTTTGATTTGTTGAACTTTAGTTCTGAGAACCTATTCTAAAACACACTCCGCTTCTTCATGGAGCACAGGAAACTCCACCTCGGGCCTGTCCTGTCCTCACATTCTCCCATCTCTTCTGGACTACCTTAAGACCCCGATGACAAAGAGTTGAGTGTAAGCATGACACAAGATAGTAAATGATGGGCTCAATGTAATGGATGGGACCCCCACCTCCTCTCACAGGAAGAAAGATCTAACCACCCAGCTGCAGATGCAGAGCATGGCCATTTTCTCTAAGAAAGATAAGGATACCTGGACTGTCTTTGGAAAATTCATCTATTGTATCCTCAACTCTCAGACTGGTAAAGATTTGAGAAGGGAAAATGTCATTTATTCATTCAGTAAATACCTATTGGATACCTACCGAGGGCCAGGAACTCTGCTAGATGCTAGGAATATAAGAGTCAACAAGACAGATGCTTGTCAGCCCCTATGGATAAAACACAATAAACCCATAGAATACACACACACACACACATAATTACACACTGATAAGTGCCATGAAGGTAACTGCAAGGGATTGAGGCACAGGGAGGTAATCCTTTAGCTAGGTGGTCAAGTCCTTTTTGAAGAGTTGACATTTAACTTGAAAAAGACAAAAAAGAATGTTCTAGGCAAAAAGAAGGGAAGGATAGGAGAGGAGAGCATTGCAGGGAGAGCAAACAGCATGATCACTGATTGCCTGGAAGTGAGGAAGAGTTTGTGTTCAGAAACTGAATGAAAGAAGCCCAGTGGAGTGGGCTTCTGACCCCAGGGGAAGAGGAATACGGACCAGATCAAAGATGGATTTAAAAGCCGGAGTGAGAAGTTCAGGTTTTATTCTTCATATGGTGAGAAGTTACTGAAGAATTGTGATTAGGGCTTATTAAATGGATGAAGGGGAGGGACGTGATACAATTAATATCTCTTCTTTTGTGCTTCTTTGTTGAGAATAGATTGGAAGGGTGAGAGGAGAATCAGAGAAACCAGCTGGAATTATCCAGGTTGGATAGGATATATCCAGGTTGGACTAGTGCTTGGCAGTGAATTGGAGAGAGGTGATATAATTGGTTTAAATCAACGAGGTGTTTGATCCAAATAATGCCAAATTCATTATATTGTTATCTCTTCATGTATTGTATTCAGAGCATTTCTATATAAAACCACATAGGAAAATAAGAGGAGAATAAACAATTAAAGGATAAAATTTAATAAAGAGTAAAACTCTCTGCGAGTTGAATTTCTAAATATTTTCCTGAAATCCATCAAGATTTTTTTAAACAAAGTAACTCTTTTATGTAGGAACATCTCTGGACTGAAACAACCAGTATTTGTCTTTGGGGAGGTGCTGCTTCAGTCAAAATGGCCAACAGACTATGCAACAATCTGAGGTTTAAGTCAACCAAATATGGAGAAAATCTGGGGCCCTGGTATGGACATCTTTCCAAAATGCTACTAGTTTAATTACCAATTGATTTACAAATGACATTGTCTGGTATGGTAGTTTAAAAGAATCATCATTTTAAAACATCTCCCAGATTTTAAGTGGTATGTTCCATGAAAGAACAAAGACAGTTTAATCTATGATCATGAAGTTGTCCAACTCACATATCTGGATGAAGACAGGGGGAAGACTTTTAGGGACAACTGGTGGACCACACCTGACCTTGGTCCTTGTACTATTGGCTCTTCTCAATCTCACTCACTGTCTAGTTTGGTTTCTCCAACTTTTGTCACAAAGATACACAGAATATTATCACAAAATGTTGTCACAGATCCTTTAGTTATCTTGAAAACATTACTGGCAATATTGAAGACTTTTATAAATATATTTCATAATGTGTGCTTTGCCTGGAAATGCGAATTGTCTTTGATTAAAGTTTGGAACTCTTAATAAGATGGAACACAACATTAATCCTACTTTTTTAAATCAGAAATTTTAAAAATCTAAGAGTATCTACTGGCTCCTGTTTCTAGATATTTTTTGATGTTATTCTTTCCTTTTTGAGATATCCAGACCAAAGCTTTAAGTTAATGTATTTAAATTTTATGGCTCCAAGGGTTTTTAAAAGATTTATTTATTTATTTGAGAAAGGAGGGGGAGGGGCAAGGGGAGAGAATCTTCAAACAGACTCCCCACTGAGCGTGCAGCCTGACACAGAGATGGATCTCAGGACACATGAGATCATGACCTAAGCCTAAACAAAGAGTCAGAGGCTTAACCAGCGGAGCTTCCCAGATGCACAGCTCCATGTTTTTTATGACACTACTGTTCATATTTCTACTCCTGTCACCATCATCATGGCTCACCAATTAGTGGTTCATTTTCTTTTTTCAGCTTTAACATGGAATAGTCTAGTACTTGTTAACAACTAATTCGTTCGTTTCCTCCCTGAAACAGAATCTCGTTGGTTCTGTTAGTTTTCATCTTTGTTGGCTACAACTTTCATTATAAGTATCTTGATGGGATGCTGAGAAGCCAATGAATTGTTTGCCTTTGGTCAGGTGTTCACCCTTTGTCCGATCAGCTGAAGCCAGGGTGTAGTCAAGAACCATGGCCAAAGAATGAGTAAGGAATCTCCTAGGGCAGTCTGGCTTAGCAGGGGCTATGGACAGTAGTCCTTAGAAGAATAATTTGTGGTTGTGATAGGTGTTGGAGGTCTTGGCACATGCCACGGATGATCTAAGATAGTTTATTGCGAAATAACCTCTGACACATATCTTTTCATTGGCATGTACACTGAAGATAGCAGTACAGTGAAGTTCCAGGGACTGAAAGGACCAATGAGTTGGTAATAAAAAATTCAAATTAAGGGCTTATATGACTGTCTTACAAATAATTTTAGGCAAAGTAGCCTTGAAATAAGTTTTGCTGATTAATAGAAGAAACCATTAAATATTTTTTCATGGAGAGATTGCTGGTATAGGAATAAGGAGACATGGTTGGTTTTGGTTCTGAGACTCTCTGTGTGATCTTGGGAAAACCCTTCAGTTTTCTGGCCTCCAGAGTCTTCTCCAGTCTATAAAATGAATGTTGTAATGGATTATTTCTACCTCTGAATCATCCTTGATATGAAATTTGAGTAACAGAGTTGAGAATCAAAATGAGATAGCAGATGAGTTAGTGGGGAAAAAAAAGTCAGAGGGAAATTAGCAGTTATTTATGGAGCATTTATTATGATCTTCCATATGTGTTTATATAAAATATATATAAAATTTCTTATATAAAATAAGAATATATATATACATTATATATATATATAGTGTATATATATCCTCTTATTCCTCAGAAAAGCATTGAGTTTCTTCACATTTTACAGAAGACAGGAAGGAATTTAAGATACCTTGTCCCTAGCCATAAAAATTGTAAACAGTGGACACAACTCCGATTTATCTAGATTCCCCCCTGCACACCCCCCCCCCCCCAAATGCTTTCTTTCACACATAGAGGGAGAAATGAATGCTTAGGGAAAGATAAGGCAGGTAAAAACAATGTTTTGGAGGGAAGTAGCATTAGCATTTTATGATAATGATGTGGAGACTGGGTTGAGATTTTTGCAGTGTGACTCAGAATTTGAACCTTTGCACTGATTGTTTTCCCTCAGATTTTATGAAATCTGTAGGTGTGCGAGTTAACGATGAATGCTTCAGCACTTTCCTGGCCATGCATAAACATCTACATGCAAAACAGCAAAGGAGCGCTCTGTTTATCACAGCTGCAGTCAAGCCAACGAAACTGTTTCTTCCATTGAGGGTAAAATTTGTAAAACTCTCTCTCCTAAATAACATAACATAAAATAAAATAAACCTCATGTGTGATTGCCATCCTTTTGGGTTACCTGCTCAAATGTGATAGTTCTATTAGGTTTCCTTTGAAGTTCCTCAAAGAATGGGGACACTAAAAGAGGGTCAGGTTCAAGGTCTTTCAGTGTGCAAGTTGCTTTCAACAACCCATCAGCCAACCAACCAAATAAACCAAAACACCAGATTAAAGCAGCAGGAGAAGTGTTTGCCTCCTGTTTAAAATATGCACTTCTTTGTTCTCACGAGGCAAATAAGAACGCTAAGTGTGATGGAAGTCAACCAACAAAGATATTTATATAGACCAGGGTTGTGAAACTTCAAAACCCTATCCCTTTTGGAAAAAAAGGAAATATTGGTCACAGACCTATCTGCACATGAAGAGCTGCCACTAGGTGAGAATCAACACTGAAGGTTTTGTTGAACTTAATTTCTAAATAAAAGTATAGTTCTGATCTTTTTTCAAGCTGCCCAGAAATTTGGATATACTCTTTCTAGGAGAGCTTGCCCCTCTGCATTGACAATTGTTGGCAGCTGTGACCCTTCTTTAACCAAGTCGTCATGCTGATTTTCTTACAACCCTGTGAGGTGGAGAAGTAGAGAATATGTTGATAAATTCATTTGAACACAAGGAAACTGAAGCTCAGAAAATACAATCACTTTCCCAATGACCCAATTAGTAAGTAGTGTAGCCAGAACTTACTAGAAGGTTAAGTCCTTTCCATTATGCTCTTACCACTCTGGCATACCGCATGGTTAACCAAAGTGAGAATCATACAGATGAAGAGGGCATTTGTTCTGTGAATGGGACTTTGTAGATAACTACACTAAGAAATTGGGTAAATTCTTCTGAGGCCAACATGTTACTCCTTTGAAAAACAATGTTCCATGTTTGCTTCCTTTCATTCTTGGAAAGTATAAAAAGTCACTACAAACATGACTGAGTAGTTCCCTGATGTGCTTCTGGAGTAGTCTATCTAGAATTTCTCTCTGCATTATTCTGAGACCAGATTTATATGTGAATAAGTGAAGCTGAAGATTCATAGTGACCTAAGAGCTGGCAAAGGTGGATGATATGAAGATTCCATTATTTGTTTGCTTGTTTGTCTTTTAGTATTTCAGACACAAGCAGAGAAGACACCTTGTTCCTTTGGGGTGATTTCAGTGGACCTGGCCATTTTTTCTGCCATGTTAATTCTCAGTCCTCTACTGATCTGTGCACAAATGAGATGCACCTGTATACCAAGATCTAGTTCCATTCCAGAGTTAGTCCTTCCAGGGAAAATATAATTTACAGCCCAGTGTCCCAACTAGTAGGGTTCGGAATGAAAAATCTTTCCCAGTAGATTTGATTTCTGATGGGCCATGGCAGCTCAAATGCTTTTGTTGCCACGGGGCAACCTTAAAGTCTGGTACCTGCTTCTCCCTGTGTCCATGCCATTATTGTTCCAGTCCTTGGAATACTTTACCTACTCTCCCCTCTGAGACTTGAGCCCTTCCTTAAACTGTAGCCCTTTTGGCTGGGTCCAGGACATCCTTCCCTTCTCTTCCCCCTTTCTTACCTGAGTTGCTGGAATTTTCCTACCATATTACCACCTGCTGGAAGACATCTCTTCTAAGAGGACTGGTAACACCTTAGAATCAACTGGCTCCAGTTTGTCTATCCCCTGTCCTCCAGGCCCTTTGGCTCTCAAATTCCTACTTGCCAAATGCACAGTCCTTGCCATTGACAATTCGCTGTGCCCCTCCTGGGCTTGGACCCTGTGCTGTAGACTGTCAATTAGTTCTTATCAGGGACAGCTTCTGCATGTGTGCTAATTTACCCAGTCTCCCTCTGACCGGGCACTACTATCCATCCTGCTCCAGGCATCCTACCTGGATTGGGAGGGTCTGGTATGTCTTTTTTTTTTTTTTTTAAAGATTTTATTTATTTATTTGACAGACAGACATCACAGATAGGCAGAGAGGCAGGCAGAGAGAGAGAGGGGGAAGCAGGCTCCCCGCTGAGCAGAGAGCCCGATGCGGGGCTCGACCCCAGGACCCTGGGATCACGACCCGAGCCGAAGGCAGCAGCTTAACCCATTAAGCCACCCAGGTGCCCCAGGGTCCCCAGTATGTCTTAGAACAACTGAAAGATTCCTATATTCTCAACCCCTGCCCCCCACCAAAAAACCCAAACCAAACCAAAACAGCTCTTTCATCTTAAGTTTTGCCTGCAATTCTATCACAGTTTTTAATCTTCAAGGAAAAGCTTACAAAGTGGCAGGATCTAGTCTATAAAAGTGTTGGGTTTGGCCTACATAGTGTTTACATTTCTTTTAAAAGTTGGTTTTAGCATTTACAAATCAATCATGGATTTCTTGATTCTCTTGAAGGTCAAAAGTTCTGGCACTTCTGAGCCAACATGTCCCTTGGCTACTGTGGACTGGAAGAGAGTAAACGTGATCCCTTAGGAGGGACCATGAGGAGGGTCATGTGTGCTCTGCTTCCCAGGAGGCCTTGCCTCCCTATTGGCTGCCTTTCAGGTTAAACTTCCCGTAGGCATTTGGATTTGCTATTCCTGCTTTCGGTTCTTGCTATCTTTTAAATAATGCGGATTTTTCTCCCTCTTCCTCTCTCAGCCCACCCGCATAGACACACTATACCAATGTTAGCCATTTTCACCTTAATTTCAGATGTTCATCTCTCTGTAGGTATAAAGAGTGGAATATAAAGCCGGAGGAAGAAGGAAAGGCAACGGAAAGAGCCACATCCCTGCCCTAAAGTATCTGTATATAGTTTTTGATCTTCAGGGCATGTTCCACAAGCCAGACACTCCAGCTTTTTGTGTAAGTCATTAGTCAAGATGATAACATATCAGACAGGCACAGACCACGGAGTTTTGAAGAGGAGTTTTGAAGAAAGGATGCAAAGTGCTTCTTACTGTCTTCTTATCTACCCAGGGCCAGAAGTTCTTTAGATGTGAGATAATACTTTCCAGGACCTGGTTTTGTTGACTCATCTTGTTTAAATAATAATTACTGATAAGCCCTAGATGGTTAGAATTTAGAGATCATCTAGATCGGTGGCTCTCAACCCCAGCTACCTGTTAACACCACCCTGGGGGAGCTGGAAAACAATCTGGATGCCTGCTTTGCATCCAAAAGGAATTAAATCAGGAAATCTGAGAGTGGGGTGAGGCACCAGCATTAAAAAAAAAAGTGTCTTGGATTATTCCAAAGCCTAGGCAAGTATAAGAATGACTGATTAAAAAAAATATTGTTCTAGATCTTAGATCTTGTATAAAAAGACCTGATTTTACAGATAAGGAATCTGAAATCAGTGATTTACCTAAGTGATTTATCCTGGATTCCAAGGCCCATGAATGGAAGAACCAAGACAAGACTCCCAGTTGCCTTACTTCCCATTCAGTATTTTCTACTTCACAAAACTCTGCCCTGCGGTGTGCAGAACTACTTCTAATACTCTTCCACAAACCCTGCAAGGTAGCAGAGAGCCACTGTTACTCGCTGGAGGCACAGGCACAACTCTGGGCAAGCCCTGGCCTAGGACCACAAGGGAGAGAAAGGTAGAAGTGGCCTTCTGTAGGGAAACTTTTTCCAGGTATGGTAAGCACCTAATGAAAGGGGAGATTCCAGATGAGTGGGTGATGAAGTGGTAAGATTCTCTATTTTGTCCCTGCAAGGATTTTAGTGGTCTAAGACCCGATGAACCTGAAAGCTATTTGGCAATCACCATGATCATTTACAGAGAAATTAACAGCTGGACAAGGAAATACTTAAAACCAATTATTTTTCTCTAGGATGGGAGAATACATCAAGATTATGTTAATTAGAAATATGTATTCCTTTTTAAAAAATATTTTCATCCAATTTTAGACTTAGAGAAAATTTGCAAAAATAAGCCTTCCTGTATACCTCTCACCCAGCTCCCTTCATGTTAACATAACATAATTATTAACATAACATAACATAACATAACATAACATTATTAAAACCATCACCATAGTACTGGTACAATCCTGTTAACTAAACTGTAGACTTCGTGTGGATTTCATCTGTTTTTCTACTCATGTCCTTTTCCTGCTCAAGGATCCAATCCGGGATCCCACATTGCATTTAATTGTTATTTCTCCTTCATCTTCTCAAATCAGTGACAGTTTCTCAGTCTTCCTTTATCTTTCATGACCTTGACACTTTTGAGAAGTCCTGGTTAATATTGTAGAATGTTCCTCGATTTGGGCTCATCTGATTTTTTCTCTCGTGATTAGAATGAGGTTCTGAGTTTTTGATAAGAATATCACAGAAATTATGTTGTATCCTTCTCAGTGCATCATATCAAGGGGTTCACATTATCAATGTCTTATTAACCTTGATCACTTGGGTAAAGTAAAATCTCTCTATTTCAACTGAACAATTTAGTGAGAAAACTTAGTGCAAGAGAAACTTATAAGTGGAACCTTATGCTTTGGTGGAAAAAATGACTATGTGGTATGATTTCAGGAAGGCTGAGATTGCTCTGTTCTCTCTCCTCTCCTCCCACAACCAAATCTTTTCCTTACATGGGCTATTGCCTAAAATTCTACCATTAGAATTTCATCCATTTAGCCAAAGCTTTGATTCCTATTAAAATACAGATGCTGTGAGAGGAATTCTAGGAACTATAGTTGCTGCCCTTGGGAGCATGTTTGGAGAGGAGAAGAAGGAAAGGAGCAGTAAAGCATTTTCTGTTTCATTTGGATTTGGAAACAGTGAAGTTCCTGAAAAGATCCTGAAAATGTTTGCTATACAAGTGCCAAAGTGATCTCTTGGAAGCACGTGCCCGATCTCTGACTTTCTTGCTCAAACCTTTTATTGACTCCCATTTCCCTCCAGATGAGCCTCTTTATGCTGTGCCTTGACTACAGCTTCACTTCATCTTTTCTATCCTTGCTCTCTCCAACCAGTGATTCAGAATTGTCTCTTCCCCCACGCTGAATTGAAAATTGTGCTCTCACCTCTGAACTGTGACATGTGTCATTCCCTTTCCTTGAAACATCCTTCCCAAATCCTCTTCACTGGGTTGACTCTTACCAACTCAGCAGGTGTTAACTTAGTTATCACTTGTCCCCCAAGGCCTTCCATGAACTCTCTAATTAGGCATGTTGTCCTTCTCGGACTTTGCATAGTCCTTTGTACTTCCTCTTCATTGCGGGTTTTCTCTAAACTGAAAAGTAACTCCCTCTAGATCAAGGATTAGCACATTACAGTCCATGGGCTAATATCTGGCCCCCTTCCTGTGTTTTTAAATAAAGTTTTATTGGATCACAGCTATACTCTTTCTTTATATATTGTGTATGGCTTGTTTCATGTTATAAAAGCAGAGTCAAGAAGTTATGATAGAGGGGGACCTGAGTGGCTCAGTCTTCAGCTCAGGTAATGATCCTGGGGTCCTGGGATGGTGCCTCGTGTTGGGCT
>ML108364.1:59322-80720 GCA_003697995.1 Taxidea taxus jeffersonii
AAAATCTTTCTTAAAAAAGAGGAAGTCGTCGTGAGAGAGATTGTATAGCCTGCAAAGCCTAAAATGTTTACTATCTGGCAATTTAGAAAAGAGTTTGCCAGCTCAGCTCTAGACTCTGCATTCGTCTAGAGCCTCTGCTCTGATGTACCACTAGCAGTATGTGCATGAATCTGCTCTTGAATTCATAGCTGTCATCACTCCAGGATCTAGCCCAGAGTAGATCTTCACGAAATATCTATTGAACAAAGACACACCTCACAATACTCCTCCAGCCCTATCTTGTCTACATGTTATAGCCAATTAGAGGGGCTAACATAACAAAATTAAATGAAAAAAAAAAGTCGTATTTTGTATTCATTTCTGAGAAAGAATTTACCTTGGAAGAATGTCTATAGCTTATTCTTAGCTTTCTTTTATCACATATTGCATCCCAAAATAAAGAAGAACTGATCTCCAGTTCAGTGGAGCCCACCATCCTCATTAGCCAGATGTATTCACGTGGTCTGGCTTCAGATTGGACTGACACTGACCAGTTTTACTCATATTGAGATTTTTGAAGACTCAGTGGCACATCCCAGCCCAGGACAGATTAAAAAAAATAATAATTTGTGATTTCCAGAGAATGTCCGGGTGAAAATGCCAAATCTAACCAGATTAACTACCATTCAATAAGGGCACGGAGGCATTAAGATTTCCCATGCAAGTGAAGAACTAAAATTAAATTAACAAGAGTAGGAGGTGGACAGGGAGAAGCATGTTTATTCTGCTTGCTCTGATGACTCGGAAATGTGCTTCACATTCACTGTAGGAGGGCTCTAACATACACCTGCCTCTTTTGGAGTGGGGATAGGGGTCGTGGATTTTATTATTTCTCCGAATATGAAAAAATATAGACTTAGTTTTTAGACTCTTAACTTCCTCTGGGAGAGGGTTTAACATCAAAGCAACTATTTCTACAAGCATTTAAAACATCTTTTCTCTTCCTGCTTTCCTCTCCCCTACTGCTTTGCTTTTGGAAACGCTAAACACACCCAGTTTTCCAGACTCTGATGGCCCAGCCATACTCCTTTTCCTTCGCAAGGACCACATTACTGCCATGATTTATGGCTGGTGAATAATTAGGAGGCTGTTGCTATGGTCTGGGGTTGAGATCAAAAGAACCATGTGTCAAAGTGAAGGGAGGGGTAGCTGGAGGAGAGGCAAAGGGTGGTGGTGTTTGTTTGTAATCCT
Source organism: Taxidea taxus jeffersonii (assembly GCA_003697995.1). Classification (NCBI taxonomy): domain Eukaryota; kingdom Metazoa; phylum Chordata; class Mammalia; order Carnivora; family Mustelidae; genus Taxidea; species Taxidea taxus. The sequence goes on from ML108364.1 coordinate 60,553, forward strand.
AACCAGGGATAAGCTGGGCCATCGCTTAATTGGGAAAAGGCTCAGCCTCTGAAGAAAGCCATGAAAGCAGAGCCTGTTCTGAAAAGAATCCGTGTGTTTTGCAAATCAACAACATTTAGTGATAGGTGAACCCCCAGGGGGCCTGGAGGCTGGACGGTTTGAATTAATGCTCAAAGGTCTGGAGAAAAATGTGAAATATATGAATACAGAGTATAAAAAAATTGCCCAAGTGGGCTTGCTTATGAGATTTCTGGTATTTCCTTCTTCTGGTCAAGAGGAAATGCCAAGGGGAGGACTGCAGTGTCTCAGTACTTCTGTATCTGTCATCCAATTTCCCAATGAATATCGATTCTCTGTCTCTCTTTGTCCCACCCCCTTCCTCCCCGCGGTGAAGGAGACCCTGGGGGGAGAGGGATCGGGTGTCCAGGCCAGGCTGGACTGGGGTGTACAGAGTTGCTGGGTGTGGGGAGGGGAGGGAAACCAGCTCAGAGGTTTCTGAGGTTGCATCTGCTGTATATTTATGACTCTCTATAAATCACACAGGGAGCGAGAGAAAAGGTCCTGGACAGGGTGTCCGGAAACTAGTTTTCCAGTCCTGACATGGCTTCTACCAAGCTGTGTGGCCTTGGGCAAATCTGGATTTCTGGGTTTCAGTTTTCTTATCTGTCAAATGGGATTGACTGACTTGGATAAACTCTAAAGTCCCATTCATGTCCAAGATGCTGAGAGCAGTTTCCCCTCCTGTAGCCCTTGACATTGTAGCATGGACCGCCCAATCTGAGCAGAGGTCCCGTTTGAACTTCGCCTGCTCTTGAGACAGGAACGATGAACCCTGGTGCAACTAGGAGGCATTTTTCAATGGAATTATCAGTCCTGCAAGGAGAGCCTGCGGAGACAAACACATCTGGTGTGCCCGATGCACACACACCAAACCCAAAGGGGCACATCGGTGTTCACAAAGCGAACACGGAGCAACTGCAGACCTCATTCACCTTGTAAAACCACAGGCATCCAAGGATGCAATTAGCAACAGGGCTGCACAAAGTAGAAGTCCATTCACAGTGTTTGAAGAAGCCCACAGTGCAGGAGAGAGGATGGCTGCAGTCCTAGGGTGGCTTTTCCAGCCCTGAGACCCACTGTGCCAGGTGAGGCGGAGTCACAGATGACCCCGGAGAAGCTGGGACCCTCTTAGAAGTCACGCGCATGCGCACGTGTGTGTGTGTGTGTGTGTGTGTGTGTGTGTTCTGTGACCAAGCCCTGTGGGCTCTGGCTGCTGGGGCCTCAGCTCTTCCCACATGACCTGTATACCATGCTGCCACCTAGTGTGGACTCAGGAACTTCTTGATGTGCTGAAGAGAGGCTGAGGAGCAGAGGAAGGAAGGCAGGAGTTCCGAAAGGTTCCCTGGAGGAGGCACCATTTGTGTTAAGAGGTGGGAGCACAGTGGCTGCCTTTCTCCTCATGACAACCCTACTTACGGTTAGAGACATGCTCTGTTCTCCCACTTGCCTTCTTACCATTTGGGATAGAATCCTGCATTCCCCACGAAGGTTCCTGCTTTGGAGCTCTGGCCATTGATGCTCACGCCCTCTCCCTCTGAAAAGTGAAAGGTTGAAATCAGAGGTGGTAGGAAAGGAAAAGTATTAAGTATTAGGCGGAGAGCCGAGGAGAAGAATAAACAGGTCCTCACGCATGATGCTGCTCTTCAACGGGGGACCGCGTGCACCTTGAAAAGTTTACTTCGCAAATTATGCAAGGGGATTTTTATCTCGAAGTTTACCCTGAAGTCGGTGAAAGGTGGGTACCTCAGGATTGACACGAATATGTACCCCTGATGTCTCTTCAAATGTCTCTTCAGAGCACGTGCCCACAATGGTAACGTATTCTTGATAAGGCAGGGAATGGGTAGAATTATGCTAATCAAGGAAAACCTTCCAGGGTGAGTAATTTAGTAACCTCTTTCTGAACACAAGAGCCTATTTTAAAGTTCTAAATGGCACCATAAATGTAGTCAGGCATATATTTCCATACTGATACTGGATAATAAACACAGTCGGAGTCGAAAATACCTTGAGGGACGTCCTGCTGTGCTTATTATCCTGTGCTTCCCTGCTAATCACAAGAGCCTAAACTTTAATACTCACGGTTTTGTTTACCTAACGCTTCCATCCAACACACTGGGGTTCTTTTACCTCGCCTGGAAAGGCGGCCACAAGCATGGGGTTGTTGTCATGTTGTCCCTCAGCACCGACCTGAGATCTTGCATTATAGTCGAAGTTCATATTCTTAAAACGGAGGCATTGCTTCAGAACTTTTAAAAAACTTCCTTACTGTATCACATGGATGATGAGGCTGAAATAAGTCTTAAGATGCCATCCATAAACTTCACTAAAAAATGGGAAATATCTATGTTTTTAGGAACCCTCTGAGGGCCCCTTTGACTGACTTTATAAGCAGCCATAGTTTTTTTTTTTTAAGATTTTATTTTATTTTATTTATTTATTAATTTATTTTATTTATTTGACAGACAGAGATCACAAGTAGGCAGAGAAAGAGAGAGAGAGGAGGAAGCAGGCTCCCTGCTAAGCAGAGAGCCCGATGGGGAACTCGATCCCAGGACCCTGGGATCATGACCTGAGCGAAGGTAGAGGCTTTAACCAACTGAGCCACGCAGGCGCCCAGCAGCCAATAGTCCTAAAACTTGGAAATGATAGATTTATGTTTACTCAAATGCTGATACTGATGTAGACATCAGTGTTTGTACTTGGTTTTTCCATATATATATTTGGGGTTTCCGAAGATTCATTTCTGCAAAAGCATAAGAAGTTTCCTTTTATATCTGTAGTGATTTTTTTCATAGAAATGCTGATGGTCTCCATCTTAGCCAACCTCATTCTGCAGATCCTACTGTTGGTGATCTTTTTTCTTTTTGTGTGTTTTTTAACACTTTTTTTAAAATTGTGGGGTTTTGTTTGAAAGTTCTTTTTTAAAAGATTTTATTTATTTATTTTGAGAGAGAGAGAGGGTGAGAGAGCATGAGAGGGGAGGTCAGAGGAAGAAGCAGACTCTCTATGGAGCTGGGAGCCCAATGTGAGACTCGATTCCAGGACTCCGGGATCATGACCTGAGCCGAAGGCAGTTGCTTAACCAACTGAGCCACCCAGGCACCCCTTTTCTTTTTAACACTTTTAATACATTTTGTCAAGCTGCCTTCCAAAAAAGTCTTGACCTACTTGCACTCTTTTTTTCAATTATAATATATTTAGGTTCCACAACTAGATGATTCAATAGATGTATGGATTCCAAAATAATCACTACAATCAAGCTAATTAACATATCCATTACCTCACATAGTTACATTGTGTGTGTGTGTGTGTGTGTGTGTGTGTGTGTTAAGAACACTTAGGATCTACCCTCTCAGCAAATTTCAAATACACACTACAGTGTTGTTACCTGTAGTCACCATGCTGTACATGTCCCCAGGACTTATTTATCATGTGTAATGAACTTTGGAATTTTGTGCCCCTTGACCAACATCTTCTGTTCCTCTGTGGCATCTGTTAACCACTATTGTGCTCTCTGCTTCTATGGGTTTGACTAATCTATTTTCCACATGTAAGTATGACTGCCCTTACTTTAACCTTCTGAGAAACGGGGGAGTTGAGAGAAAATAGTAAGTATACAACTGTCTGAGAACAGTGACCACATGTTTAATCCCACGCCTACATGCAAATCTCAACCTTTCCGGAAGAGAGCTAAAAGTTCTGGTGATACTCAAATGTGTGAGTAGGGGAGAAGGAGAAGAGCAGGGGACAGAGAGAAGAGGATTGCAGGACTATATGATGGGGACCATTGTCCACCCCATTGCTCCATCTCAATTGTCTTACCACTTCCCACATGGGGGAGATGTGTGCTCTGATTCAGGATATTTTAGTGGATTTGGGATCCCTAAACCCACACATAGGATGCCTTCAACACTTCCTTTGGGGAAGAATGTTTTCCTCCTTCCTTACGTTGAAGGAACTGTATGCAGAGCAGATTTCAGGTTGTAGGCCACATGTTAGATATATGGACTCAAAGGTAAGAAAAATCTCCATCACTGTGAACCCAGGGGATGAAGATGACCACATGGTATGGTTAACTGCACAGACTCTGAAGTCAGACTGTCTGGGTTTGAGCCCCAGCTTTTCCCCTTACTAGTTGTGTGACCCTGAGTAAGTTGTTTACCACGATCTAACTCCATTTGCTCATTTTAAAGAAGAGTGATAATGATACCTACTCATGGAATTGTTATAGTGATTAAATGAATTAATGGGTGTAAAGTACATAGAAAATGCCTTGCACATAGTAATTGATCAATACTGCTAGAAATTATGTCATTGTTTGAATTAATGGAAAAGTGGGGTCTGGATACTCTTAAGGGAACAAAAGATGAGACAAAGAACTCATTTTTTTAAACATATTCATATTTAGAGGTTGGTAGATCATCTAAGTTAGACACCAATCAGTTCTACTTTGGGCCAAGTGGAGGATACAAAGGCCCAGGGATGGCTCCATAATTTGCAAGGCCCCATGCAGAATGCAAATATGGGTTCCTCCCCCCCCAAATTATTGAGAATTTCAAGATGACAACAGTAGAACATTACATGGGGTGTGGAGGCCCTTTTAAGGCCCTGTGTGATGGTGCAGGTCACTTGTCCATGAGGTTGACCCTGCAAAAGACCACATGTTATATGGCTTATAGACCCACAGAGCTTACCCTCAAACCCCCAGCTTCTATATGATCTTTTCCTTTTCTTTCAATTCCTATTGTTTTACTCTTCCATGGCAGTGTTTTAGTGATTGAATTCATGGTTCAAAACACAAGCTTTCTGGAAATCCTCTAAGAGCATTGAGACCCTCTGTCTCTATTTTTCCATATTTCCCACACTCTTCAATTCACGGTAATCTGACTCTTACCACCCCTCAAACACCCATTCCATGCAACCACCACTATCATTTGCTCTGGAATTTTTTGGATGGAGTACCAACAGCTTCTTAATTTTCTCTTTACAGTACCTACCCTACTTAAACTGTATTTATCAATTACAGTTTGACACTGATGACATTATCCTAAAGCTTTCTCTCTGCACTCAGTAATGCCACTTCAGGGTTGTGTCTCTCCTCCCTTTTTTCACCTCCTGTAAATCTTCTCCCTGTTCCTCAAGATTTGATCATCCTCATGGGTTTATTTGTGATTATTGTTTCTGTCTTCATTCTTTCTCTGCACATATTCTTTGATGATCTCATTCACCCTGGTGGCTTTGACCACCATCAAATAATGCCAACTCCTAAATAAATATATTTACCCCATTCTCTGATGGTATAGACCAATATTTCCAATGCGCATCTAGACATTGTTGACTGGACATTCCTAAGAAACCACACTCCAAAACATCTCAAACTAACTTGTGTTGTTCTCATTCCTCTTTCTTCTGCTGTCCACTTTTACTGTGGTACAATTTAGAAACCCCAGCTGGAAACTCTGGTGATCCTCAACCACACTCTCTTTCTCACCACCAGTGACCAATGCTTCTCCAACTTCAATTAACCTTATCATCTAAATCTCTCTTGAATCTATCCCCTCCTTTTACATTTCATTACTAGTTTTGTGCCCATCACCAAACTGATTCTTCAGTCTATATCCGTACTGTTCTATCTTCTCCCTGGACTCAAGCCTCCAGGTTCTCTACCTTCTAGTTATATACATGCTTTGAAAATGTTTCTTAAATATAAATCTGTTCAAGGTACAGCCCTGCTTAGGGAGCCCTGTTATCTAGTGGACATAGTTAAAACTTCTTTGGAAAATCACAAAGATTTTTGTTTTTCTGTTTGGTCCCAGCTTATCTGAGGTTGGCCTTAGCTTATGGTCTACCTTAATCACATATTTTAGCTCAAGCAACTCCAAACTGTTGACCTTTGCTTAATCATGTTGCCCTTCTCTTATCTCCATGGTCTTGCCAGTGATGTTCCACATGCTGTCCAATGATGTTTCCCTACATTCTCTACCCAATAAACTCCAAACTGACTTTTGAGATGCAATTTATCTGCATCTTCTGTTTTTTCCAGGAAAACTTGTCTATTCTCTGTATCCCCATAGTACTTTGCATGTACTTCTGTTGATTACAATTATTTATTTGCCTTCTTGACAATTAGTTGTGAACTCTGAAGAGTCAGGTAGTATGATATCCTCTTCTTCATATCCTCAGCACTCACCATAGTCCCTGGATCTGAGTAGAAACTGACATAATGCTTCATGAATGACTAGCCCATGTATAAAGACAAAGATTTACTAGAAACTTCAACTCAAAAACATTAAAATGGCTTATTTTGTTTCTCTGTTAGTTATAAATGACAGAACTTCAAACAAAGAGGAAAAACCTCATAACAAACTTCCCTTGCTGCCTTGGGAAGTGGTCAAACACAGAAGTTAGTTACCACTCATGGAGGGGAAATCTGCATTGGGATTGAATGATATCTTAAATTTCCTACACATAAATAAGTCCAGTATTTCAGTAAAGTAGATAAGATACAGCAAAAACATCTCAGATGTTAGAGCCTTGGATGTGACTTAAGTATCAGCAGCCCCTACTCTGTGTTTACTCATTTGCCCCTCCTCACTGTGTTTTTATTTTTTCTTATTTTTATTTTATCTTTTTAAAAGATTTTATTCATTCATTCGACAGACAGAGATCACAAGTAGGCAGAGAGGCAGAGAGAGAGAGGAGGAAGCAGGCTGTCTGCAGAGCAGAGAGCCCGACGCGGGGCTCGATCCCACGACCCTGGGATCACGACCCAAGCCGAAGGCAGTGGCTCCAACCCACCAAGCCACCCAGGCACCCCCTCACTGTGTTTTTAAAATGAATTTTATGTCTACTATTGAGTAGTTATTACACTTCTACTTTTAAGAACTTTTGAAAAAGAAAGAAAAAATACCAGACATTTCTTATCTTTGATCATTAAATCTGTGTGCCAAACTGCTTGTGCCATTTGCTTAAGCTCCTTCTGGTCACAGTGGCCAAGTTATAGAATCAACCCTTATACTGATCAGTTATGTTCCCAAAGAGAATTGCCATCTACTGCAGTCTAAGTCAGCATGCCTTTTCCCCACTAGGTGAGAAGAACTAGGTACATCATCATTGGAAATACAACTTCAGCTATCTGATAAGTCTATAGTATTTATGTGTGTCTATGTATTTTCACTGATATTTGTGAAATTTCAAGTGTCCCCAGCACCAGAGCTAATTTTATAAGGACCAAACTCAACATAATTGGGGGGCAAACAAGGTGTTTCTTGTATGTATCTTTGGCATCAAGACAGACTAGGCTAACAATGGGATACAACACAATGGCAAATTGTTTTTCATATTACATTTATATTCCTCTATAATGTTTTAAGCAAATTCAGTTGCCTCCTTTTATCAAATTGGAAGCTGCTATGAGTCATGCTTTAAATACCAAAATACATATGATAATAGATGTTACCAAACTTCCTAGTGAAGCCAGAAGCCAGGTCCCAAACTCAAATTTCTTCATTTGTCAATTGAGAACAAGGCTCTTTCATGGACTTGTAGACAACTATCATTCTGTAAAGTTCTATAAGAAAGAGCTACACCAAATTTTTGAAGCAACAAATTCAAACATGTTAGAATTGTGTTTGCTTAGGAATGGAAATGCTTTGGGGTAGGCCAAGTTTGGGGGTCAATAAGAGAATTCATGGAGAAGAATTGTTCACAACAGAAAATAAAAGTAATTTACATAGCATTGTAAACACTGGCAGCTCAAGGCAGTTCTGTGTATATAATGTAACAAACAAAGGACCTAGTCTCTGACCCTGAACAATTTTCAATCTATCACTACAAATGCCCTAAGAACTCAGAACAATGCAGCACAGACTAAGGACGCATTAACTACCAGGCATTGTCATTAAAATCCTTCTCCAGTGCCAACTTTCTAAGAGGGTTTTAAAGGTTTTAAAGGGAGGAATGTTGGCTGATATTAAATTGGCAAATGAGTCTAGGTCAAAAGAAAGGATTGTAGGAACAAACAAAGCATGACCTTAGAATGAACAGAAATACAAGGAGAACCGGGATAAAAATACCAGGAAGGGTTTGGACATTAATGAGGTCAAAGATGTTGGTTAGATGAGAAGCCAAAAGTCCCAGAAAAATAAAAGAAACCAACATATATTGCAATGGAAAAACAGTGCATATAGGGTTATGTGTGTATAATAGGGCTGGCAAACTTTTTCTGACCAGATGGTAAATATTTTTGGCTTTGCAGGCCATATAGTCTCTATTACAACCATTCAACTCTGCTATAGTTGTAGGAAAGCAGCCATAGATAATCCATAAAGAAAGAGTGTAGTTGTGTTCCAATAAAACTTTATTGACTAAAACAGGAAGTAGACTGATTTGGCCCATTGATCAAAGGTGTAGAAGAGTAAGGGAGGGTAAGATCCAAATGGATTCATCACTGCTCTCACACCCTTGGCCATGGCATGATAACTCTGCAGTATCGTTGAAGCATAGCCGTATGCAGGATTCCTGAAAATTAAGTGAATGATAGCAATGGTTTTGTTCAAAAGTCACCAAAATTGTACAGTAGGCAAATTGCCTACTTTTTTCTTATTTGTGCTTCTCCTTTTGTGACTACCCCTCACCACCCCCTCTGAAATACTTCTTATTTTTTAGATTTTATTTATTTATTTGAGAGAGAGAGAGTGAATGGGAGGAAGGGCAGAGAGAGAGAGAAAATCTCAAGCAAACTTGATGCTGAATGCAGAGCCAAACCTGGGGCTCAATCCCATAACCCTGAGATCATGATCTGAGCCAAAATAAAGAGTGGGATCCTCAACTGATTGAATTGAGGCACTCCCCAAATACCTCTTAAATGCATGTTTCAAGACATCGACAATTTACTCCCCACCATTGCTGGCCTAGGGTATGCTTGATTCTGTATTTTTGACTACCAAAAAAATTAAATAGAACAAAACTGGAAAGGACTTCCTGAACATGATAGTGGTAAGAATCTAGCAATATGACAACGGACACAAAAAGTTACTTCAATTAACCCTAGAATTGTCATTATAAGGAATTTAGGTACCTCTTCATATCATACCTAGAGATTTAGGGGTAAAGGGGCTTCATTACAGAAATTATGTATAACTTAGAGCAGATCACAACTAGAACCCAGGTCAACAGATTCCTAAATGAAAGCTCTTTTGTCCCATTTGATGCTACTTTATTTATTTTGTTATTTTTCAAAGCCATGAAAGCAGTTTTCATAAATGCAAACAGATTAATGATCCCATAAGATCTGGGATGCAATCTCCATTCTTTCTGTATTATGGCTTCTTTAAGTAGGATAGGTTCTGTCCTGCTTAGCATCAGGAACATGGACCAAGCAATCTCTTCTTCCGTTCAAATATTACACTATCTTCATGAAAAGTAGATTGCACTCTGGCCCAGGAGTTTTTCATGTGTGAAGATAGACACACATCAATTCTTCTGCTGTCCCTCACTCCCTTGTCATCTGCAACTACTTTTATGCAATGACTGGTCAGGCCGGGGATGCAGGGCATCACAGTGAAAGACAACCGTCCCAGGTGGCTTCAACCCCTTTACCACCAACTGTGCTAGCTGGCCACAAACATGAAAAGATAGAACAACATGTGTGTTTCTAAGATGAAAATCATTCTGTTCACAAGTGGTCCACACTGCGGGGACTGCTTTTGCTAGACATCATTTTGCCAAACCCCAGTGCTGCTAGTTTAGCTGATGAAATCCAAAGCATTCAAGTCAAATAAATTGGATTACCACCCTTGGATTAAGATAAATCGTTTCCCCAATTTTTGGTCTGGTTACTTTGGCTGAACTTGAATCCTGCAAACTCTGCTTTTGATAACCACACCAGAGCAGCAGGGAACGAACTAGCAGGAGATGTGAGAAAGATTGAAATAGAAAAATACATAATCAACAAATAATCTTTTAGTTTTGTTGTTGTTGTTGTTTTCTGGATGCTTTAGAACTTGGAATCCTCCTGTAATTGTCTTCATTACCCATGACCCAGAAACATCATCCTGAAGAAAATAGATTTGGAGATTAATGACAGATTTGTGAGGAAGGGAAGATATTACCAGGAATTCCTCTGTCTGTCCTTCCCAAGTTCAGTAAGCTTTTCAGTGAGGTGGGTAGGATTGTAGGTATCAGTGCTTCTCACCTGGCCAGGGGTGAGTGTGCCGTGTTTCCATTCAGCTTCCCTCTTTGGGGAAGAAACTCTGGTCTAGCGCGTCATAGACAGATCCTACTCAGGGATTTGACTTGGGCGTCTGTGTCTCACTTTTATCTTCTGTGGTGTCGTAGTCTTTCAAATATTGCAAATTAGCCACCCAAGAGATCCCAAGTTCTTTGGTAGCTTTCAAACTGTTGTTTTCATCATCGGGATTATAGTCTTCCACAGGTTTCCCGGTGGTTAAGTGAATGATACCAATGGCCTTGTGCAGGGTTGACCTAAAATAGTGCATTCTGCAATTGTGTAAACTGCCTACTTTGTCCTTATTTGTGCTTCTTCTTTTGCTTCAACCCCCCACTCCAAATACCATTGAAATGGATCTTTCAAGAGGCCAACAAGCTTCTCCCCACGATGGCTGGGGCCATGTCTTATGAATGATGCATTGTCTTTCTTTCTGATGTCTGATTTTCTCTCAATGATGCCTTCAATTAATTCACATTAAGTTATTAATGATGGGAAATAGTTTAATCTCTCCTAGGGGTACTTGCATTTATGAGACGCAAGGAAATAAACCTCCATTCATACATACATTTACAGAGGGAATCATTTGGGCGTGGGGAGGAGGATTCTATCATCCCTTGAATCATGTCATTTACTACTCTTTAGTCAGTACTTAATTGCCTCCCAGAGCATATGGCTGCTGAGGTCAGGAAACCTTTTGGAGGACACATTATCACATTGGCTTCTATGGGGTCCTTCTTTAAATTGGGTAAAATATCATGTTCTTCAATTCAGGGAATACAAGCAAACATATCTTTGCGAAGTTTAGTAGAGCAGATCTCAAAAGGAAATTGAAGCCAATAAGGTGATCAGTGTTACTGTAGAATAGCCTGATCTGGGTGCTTTCAACTCCCCTTCGTGTTCCAAACCCAAAAAACACGGGCACAGGGCCATGCATGGCCATGACAGGAGTTAGGGTTTTTTTCTAGGAACTCTTGAAAATCTTTTTCACTCAGGAAAAAAAGCATAGGCTAAAGAATTTAATAAGATGGAGCCTTTATTTAGAAACAACATGTTTTCCTGTGAACACAGAGCTCACTCAGAAAGAAGCTAAGAATGGACCTGCACAATTATTTTCTGGCAAAGAACCAATCACATTTGGAGACCTGAACAGCTGAACACAGAGTGACAGCTGAAAACTACAACATGTTACAAAGATCAGAGACATTGCTGAATGCTCCATTTTGAAGTTTGATCCAAAGACCCAATTTATGTCATGTTGATTTTATTGAAGAGAGGAGGTTTACTCCAAAGGCCCTTTCAGTCCTAACCCCTTCTTCTGGTCTTTTGCCCCTTCAGCCCCATGGGATTTTCAGTGTCCCTGGAAGGTATTTGCCCTTCAGAAAAGAGTCCAGCAGTGCTTAGAAAGGCATTAGGTACTTCTCCAAGCCTGCTTCCTGCCCCCAGAACTGTGGTTACAAGCAGGCAACCGCCTCACCTTCTCCTAAGAGGATATATTTCTCATTCTGCCTCATGGCTGCTTGTCATTGGTGAGTTTATTTCAAATATCTTTGGCTTGTCCAAAGTGAAAGAGAACAAGGACAAAGTAAAGTGTTTTTTTTAAGCTTCTATTTAAATTTTTAAAAATGTATTAAATACATGGAATAAAACAAGGGATAAAAACGGGGCAGTCTTGGGTTAGGGTCTTGGGCTGTGGAGGCCAATTGCTCAGGTGAAAGGGGTACCTGTTTTGTGACCATGGACAACGCATTTCTGGAAGTCTCTGTTCCTCGTCTATTTTTTAAAATTATTTTTTAAAGATTTTATTTATTTATTTGACAGAGCTCACAAGTAGGCAGAGAGGCAAGCAGGGGGAGGGGGGAAGCAGGCTCCCTGCTGAGGAGAGAGCCCAACACGGGGCTCAATCCCAGGACCCTGGGATCATGACCTGAGCCAAAGACAGAGGCTTTAACTCACTGAGCCACCCAGGCACCTCCCTCATCTATTTTTTTTAAAGGTATAATAATCTTCCTTATAAGGATCCTCATAGGGACATGGCATGGATTAAATAAGTTTAAAATGCCTTCTAGATGAAAACAATAGTAGGAGGTAATAATACTAAACGTAAGCTGGCTTGACTCATAGTCTAAATACTAAACTAGGAGATGAGAGGTGTTCAAAAGCCACAGACAAGGGGTGATGCAGCTGAAGATAATTAAGCAGAAGTGGAGATTTTGTCTTTCCCATATCTCTGTCCAGAACCAGAGTGTGAATTTGCTGCCATCTCCAAGGAACTAGTAGTTTTCTGTTCCCATTTTTTATTCAGGTTAATTATTTTACATACATATATTTTCAGAGCCTTTTGAAACCGCGAGTGAATATTTTGGCTCAACTAGGCCTTCGCTCTGTTCTCCTTATTCCCTACTTGCTCACAGTTGGCAGGTTAGCATTCCCCGTTGTGTGTGTGTGAGAACGGCCGGCCAACTTTCTGCTTCTGCAGCTGGCCTCCATCCGACCCAGTTCAATCCAATTCTTCAAATCACATTTGAGGAAAACACTTTACTTTTGGGTGTTTTATTAAATTCAGATGCATTGTGTTTACTGAGTTTCCTATTCTAATTCTGGGATTCAGTTTAAAAGACCCAACTGGTATACCATGACACATTCCCACATTTTCAAAATAGCCTGGAGAATGTCGTGGAAACCCCTAATTAAAATGACTGCCTCACAGTTTATAGCCTCTGACAGCCGACACCTTTCCTCCCTTGCTCATTACATTTCCTCTACAGTTGCGTGCCCCACAATTTGTAGCCTACACACATTCTGGATTTTACATCCATTTTGAAGGCATGTTTGATGAATATCTTTCCTTTGCTCTGACCCTAGTCCTGAAGAGCATCACTGTTTTCTATCTCCCATAGAGAACACTAGCTCCCCCAGCAAGTCTACTGGACAACCAGAAGGCTCCATCGTAACTAAGCAGCCTTCCGGATAAAGATTGCACGTGGTAATTCGACTAAGGAGCATCTGAAATGCCTTGCTATTGATTGCTTCACTGTTGTTCATACAGATGAGTCACCAAAGCTTGCATTCCCTTACGTATCTTCGGGAACACCTAATGTCCAATATGTCCAACCCAACTTCTCAGCTTCTGTTGCTCCCAGTTTCCCTAACCAGGGGTTCTAAAGAATCATTTGTGGAGAGATCCCTAGCTCTTTGGGACTCCTGTCCCACAGCTACAATCTACATGTCTTTGATTCTGTGGCAAGTTTTCAAGATGTTTTAGCTTTGTTTGTTTTCAACAGGTTTCCTGTGGGGAAAGCTGCTGAGCTATGGAATGTATGTACCCCAAGTGAGATTCCTAGTTGAGAGATAGAGCAGTAAATCCACTTTGCAAATAAGCCGTGGCCATACACATATTTTTCACACACATCTTTTTGTTAATATTAAGCAGTTATTTGCAAAACAAGCTAGTACAATTTCTTAGTAGGATTGATTTACAGAATTCTATCAGCTGTTGCAAGAAAAGAACTGAGCGGCAAAAGGGGTTTAAGATGTATCTTATTACTCTTTGTTAGAGAGGGTATTGAATTTGGTTAAAAATCAGTCAACTCATTTAGAAATTATGTTGGAGACAGATAAATGCAAAATGCCAGATGGTGGAATTGAGTAGAGACCTCATCTGACTCAATGAAAAGTCCACTCAGACTTAGTATTCTTGTCCCATTAAATGTTATTTACTTTTATTTTTTTCTCCCACTTAACTGAGTTTTGCTGTCTTATGAAACATGAGAGTTCATAATGCGCCTTAACCCTAATCTTATTTAGAAGGTTATTTTATACAGATCTATTCTAGATTCTCACAGCCTCTATAATAACAAAATGTTCTCAGTTGACTGATTTCCTGGTACCACTAGTCCTAGGACCTAATGAAGATATACAACAGGCCACTTGTCATTTAAATTAATTCCACTTTTTATTTATATAATGTCTTGTATAGGAAACTGATTATACCTTAAAAGGGTTCCAACCTCTATCTCTCCCTTCCAAGACCATAGAGAAGCTCCAGTGATTATATTAAGCTAAATAATACTTCATTATTCTGCTATTATAGAAATCACAAGGCAGAGATAGAAATATATCAATAATCCGGCTTTGTCAGTAAATGAGCTACTCCTTGTAAGTGGTTTTGTCAAGAAACAAAGTGTACCCTATTATGAGTTAAAAAATATTAGTATTAATCATTTGGCATAGAAATCTCCTTAAAAAAAATCACTGTAAACTTCCAGGCAGTCTGGCAGGAGATTGTCACTTAAAAATCCCATTCTTAGGCTGGTGAGAGAAAACGAGATAGTTCAGGAAAGAAGAAAAGAGCAGCTCTGGGACTGGTTGGCCTTGGCCATACATCGCCCTGTCCCCATGGCCTTCTGTTGGGACACCTCTTTACTTGAAGCCTCTTTGAGTGTCATACCCTTGTCCAGGTGATCCAGCTCAGTTTGTTGGGTCTCCTGGATCTCCTGCCTCTGAATTAGAGCTTTCTTTGATGCATGGTGTCCTGTCCCCTAGATTGGTATTTACCATGCTTAGGTGGTAGCTTGCAACTTGACCTAAGGAAATTCTGTCATGACTTGCTTTCTGGGAATTCTAGCAGCTCATGTCAGAATCATTATTATCCTCAAAAATATACATATATTCATATGTGTGTATATATATTTTTTCTCCCAGAAAATAAAAATTCCATGCTGAAAATAAGATAGCTGTCATTATTATTGAACTAGGAAGGGCATCGGCACCATGACTTCCCTATATGGGAATACAGCAATGGTCCCAGGCATGTGGAAATGTGTCGGGCTCTTTATTCTTTACTTAGCCCCGACTGCTGTAGCAACCCCATCCTCATTTAGCCTGTCAGCCATAAGCCACTACTGGTACAATCATATCTTCAGCTCCTCCATGCCCTTTTCTAAAAATTTATCTGTTAAAGTAACTTCAGTGCCTCTTTTTCAACATGCAATTCTATATATTTTCACACGGGTATCGCATTAGTCAACCAGCAAACACAATCAGGATACTAAATGATTCATCACTCCAACAAAATCCTTTGTGGTCCCAGCTTCCTTCTACCCCTACACACTGGCACCCCAGATCTATTCTCTGTCCCCACAGTTTTATCTTTTTGAGAATGTCATATAAGTGGAATCATACAGTCTGTCACCTTTCGGTGTCGTGATGCCTTTGAGATTCATCCCTGTTGGTGCATGGAACAAGTCATCCTTCTTTGGTGCTGAGCGGTATTTCATCAGAGCACAGACCACAGTTTGCTCATTCATTCCTCCATTGAAGGACACATGGGTTGTTTCCAGTTTGGAGTGATTTTGACTAGAACTGCTTTACACATTTGCGTGTAGGCTTTCATAAGAAGTACATTTGCATTCCTCCTGGGATTGCTGGTCCTATGGGAAGTGTGTATATGCTTTAACTTTTTAAAGAACTGCCTGTTTTCCAGAGTGGCTATCCCCCTTTACAGTTTCCCTGCAATGTGTGAGAGATCTGGTTGCTTCCCATCCTCACCATTGCTTGGTACTGCTGTTACTTTTTATTTTAGCCATCCTGATGAACGTGAGTTAGTGTCTTATGATGGCTTTAATTTGCATCTCCCCAGTGACTAATGATGATGAACATGTTTTTATGGGCTTACCTGCTATCCCTGTACATTTTTTAGTGAAGTGTTTCTTCAAATCATTTGTCCATTTTAAAAATGGGGTTGTATATTTTATTATATCTGAGTTTTAAGTGTCTTTATGTGTCCTAGATAAAGTCTTTTGTGGATATGTGATTTGTAAATATTTTCTCTCAATCCAGGGCTTGTTTTTTCATTCTCTTTAAAATGAACTTCACAGGGCAAAAGTTTTTAATTTTGTGGAATTCCAATTGATTGCTTTCTTCTTTGTAGATGATGCTTTGAGTACTATAAGACACATTTGCCAAACTCCATTCATAAAAATTTTCTTTTATGTTTTCTTCTAAAACATTGATAGTTTTCTGTTTTGTGTTTAACTCTATGATCTGTTTTGAGTTAATTCGTGTGTAAGATGTGAGTTATAGTTTGAGATTCTTTTTTTTTTAAATATAGATGTCCATTTGTTATGATATTATCATGGCCCTCTTAATTTGGTATTGGTGTTCTCTTGAGATACAGAAAACAAGATAGCCAAACTTATTAGCCTAGCTCATGGGGACAGAGGTTGTGTAATACCTGTTATGGTAACTCAGTGGTCTTTTCTGCTTGCTTCTTATTTTGAATTGTGCTCTGGATGGTCAGGAGTAACCTATTAAGGGATATCTGGAAAATCAAGGTATGGCCATAAGTAAAGAAAACCAAACCACCTAAGCTGAAGTGCTATTTCAATGCAACCCAAAATACATGATTGCCGAAATGATGTGGATGGATTTTACAGACTGGTACAAAATTAGTGACTCATTTGCATGGGTTTTTCTTTCATATGGTAGTCCATCTAACTTACATGTTATTGGTCCATCCATGAATTCACTTAACAAACAACTGTTAAACACCTTCTGAGTCCCTGGTACTACCCTACATACTTGGGACTTGGGAATCATTAATGAGTAAAAACAGGCACAAATCACCCCCTTGTGAAGCTTATGGTCATTTGGGTAATAAGTATATACTATGTATGTGAGAGTGAATGACCATATATCATTAATTTATATATATTTTAAAGATTTCATTTATTTATTTGAGAGAGAGAGAGCATGAGAGGGCGAGGGTCAAGGGAGAAGCAGACTCCCTGTTGAGCAGGGAGCCCGATGTAGGGCTCAATTCTGGGACTCCAGGATCATGACCTGAGCCAAAGGCGGTCACCCAACCAACTGATCACCCAGGAGTTCTATCACTAATTTATATTAATAACATAGTTAAAGGTGCATAATATAAGATCCTATAGTGATAAGATAATAGTGAAAGGCCTAAATCACATGTTTTTAATGAGACAGTTTAGTTGTTTTTAAGGGCTTAATAAAATAAGATATATGTTCCAAGCAATAGTTTTTCATTCATTCATTAATTAGTTAATTAATTAATATTTGTTTTCTGGCAATAAATGAAAATCGTCATACTGGTCAATTAATAGTTATATTTATTTATTATACAATAAGTATATTATTTCTCTATTCTCTGTGTGTGTGTGTGTGTGTGTGTGTGTGTGTGTGTATGAGTGCATGCATGTTGGGGGTTGGTGTTGATGGAAAATATAAAAACAGTACACATATGGGTATGATGCTCTATATGAGTAATCCAGACAGGAGCGAGGAGAGTTCAGGAGAAAAGTCTCTGGCTGACATATACAGGCCCTGCCTGTTTGGCTCCGTGCCTCCCACGCTGTGGTGGGTGGCAACGATTTCATTCTTTATTTCTGAAACATTTTCAGTACAAACACTTTCAAGCATATGAATATTAGAGAGGATGGTATTAATAATCCTATGGAGCTCTCATGTGACTTCCACACTTCTAGCATCAACGACAAGGATTTGGGATTGAGGCACATGTGAGAGTAAGTCCTAGTCCTTCACCTGCTGGCTAAGGGACTGAAATTGAGATTTCTTATCTGCAACATGGAGTTACTGATGGCACCCACAGTGTGTGTGTGAGGATCGGGAGAGATAAGGAATGCAATGTGCTCAGGTCGGTATCTATTACAGGGTGGAGGGACTTGGTGCATATAGTCATCCTCCTCCTTCTCCATCATCCTGGAAGCTTAGGGTAGCACCACTGTTGTCTTGTGTGTTCTCCACTAGGCCAGGGACACTTTGAAGTAAGGGTTTGTGCTTTTCATCAATCCCCACCCTGCCGGGCATGTAGAATGTAGTCAGTAGATACTTATAAGCTAACAAGTGAGCAACTGGGCAAGATTTTATAGGAGAGATATTGAAAGATGTCGGTGTAACAGTATTCCAAGCAGTGTGTATCAGGGGTGGCAAAGTCTCACATGTGCTCACAAAACCAATGGATCTCATGCTGGAAATTTCTAGAAGACAAGAGTAGAAAGAGGGGTTGTATCCATGGCATAGACCCTTGTATTTCAACATCATGTAGATAACAGGGAGCCCCTGAGGTTTTCAAAGCCAAGTTATTTTTAGTTTGTGTGGCAATTATCAGTTGTTATGGGTTGAACTGTTCTCCCACCCCCCGCAAAGCTATATTTATGTTTTAACCCCTGGTACCTGTGAATGTGACCTTATTTTGAAATAGGATCTTTGCAGATGTAAAAAGTTAAGATGAGGTTATCAGGGTGGTCCTAATCCAATATGACTGATGTCCTTATAAGGAGGGGGTCATTTGGACATAGACATACACACACACACACACACACAGAGGAGAATGCCATGTGACAACAGGCAGAGATTGGAGAGGTGTGGCTGCAATCATGGAATGCCAAAGATTGATGGCCATCAGCAGGAGCTGGGAAGAGGCAGGGTTGGATTTTTCCTTACAAGTTTCAGAGGGAGTAAGCCCCAACCAACACCTTGATTTGAGACTTCCAGGCTTTGGAACTGTGACAAAATCAATTTCTCTTGATTTAAGCTGCTCAACTTATGGTACTCCGTTAATGGCAGGTCTGGGGGAAAAAAAAAACAATTTGAAGAGTTGTCCCTAGAAAACTGGTTGGCATGATCAGTTCACATATTGAACATTTGAGACATAATCTAAAGATAAACTTTGGCCCCATTCCCTATTGAATGTTCCCAAATGCAAAATTCAGAAGTCTTATTTAAATATCAGAGGGAACCTGTGGATAAGAGCTATAGATCCATCACTCCCTCTGCTAGGTATAGTTATAGACATGCAGTAAGAGAAATTGCACACAGCAGAAGAAATATTAACATATGCACTTTCCAGCCCAAAGACAAGAGTAAGATGTAGGACCATCCCTTCCGGCTCTTCTGCCTGCCAGGTCCTCCAGACTTGAGGAAGCATGTCTAGAAGCCAGCCTTCCTTCCTTTCTTTTTTTCAGAAGCCACACTTTTGAGTGAGTGGTGAGCTTGCTTCTGTGGTGATGGCAGGCTGGGAACAATTTGGAAGTGAATTGTGATCACTCAGAGAGCAGAAGAGGGTGGGGTGAGCACTGCCAGAGGGCTGGGAGCCCATGCAGGTCTGCTGTCTTACTGCCCAGGTGCCTCCCTCAGCTCGGCTTGGAAACAGTCAAAAGGATTGCTCCAGAGGGAATTCGCAGAATGTAAGTGAGGACTCCGACAGCTTTTGACTAGTCAGGGGCATCTAATGGAGAACAGAATTCACTTCCGATGGCTAAAATGTTCTTCTTCTGCAACCTAATATGGGAGATCCTATCCATTTCCCTAACTAAGAGCTCAAAGTCAGGGATATGCATATATAGAGTTGACACAAATAAACAGAAAGCAGGGTGTTGTATATACCACTTCTCACCTGACTACTAGAGAGAATGGCTTACTTGCTGTATTTATGATCAGAAGGGGAGCTCAAGTCTCCTTCATGTTCGTTATGGACACGGGAGCCGTCCAAGCTCAACATGACAGGGGAGGCAGGGAGGTCAGGGCATTCCATTAACAGGGACCGTTCTGGCACTGTGTGGTCAAGCAGCTCTCAGCCTCAGAGACGGTCCGTGCTCCTGGGTTGTTTAGGAGGCTCTGGAGAGCTTCTGGACTGTTCCCAACTTCCAGCATTCCAACATTGGTAATTTTCTCCTTGAACAGCACAGAACAGATGTGGACCTCAACCCCATTCAGGCTTCTCAGGGTTGCAGGTCAAATTTTGTCTCTAGCAGCCAGAAGAGATGCCTTCCCTATAATGGGTGGAATCTGTGCTCCCAAATTCATATACTGAAGTCTCAGTACCTCAGAA